>MKEJ01050116.1:0-18071 GCA_001753735.1 Embelia ribes | reverse complement strand
TTTTGTCTCAAAATATTTTGTTGCCTATTATATTTGTGCAAATATTTTATAAAATATTTAATATTTTTTAGAAGCTACCTATTTGCCAAATGATTCATATTTTTAATTAAATATACACAATTATAAGCTTCTCACAACCAATACACCATAAAGAAAAGTTAGAATGCATATTATTAAGAGTAAGATGGAAGCATTCAAACTAAAAATTAGGTCCAACGCAAAATACTTCTAAAAATGATAAATAGTTTCTCACCAATAACTGGAAATAAGGACAATTCTTAAAGACTGGGGCTAATAGCTTTTTAGATATCCAGACTTCTTCTTTCCAAACATGCGTTGAGCTAACTCTACACCAATAATTGGCTATGATTCTTATAGTAAAAACTCTTCACATATTTCCTTCATCTCATTCTACAAATAAATAAAATATACACAAAGATGAAATAGTAAAAAATGACTAGAAAATTTTAACAAAATAAAAAAAATTGTGGCTTACATATTATTGTGCGCATCATGTATCTATTCAATAGTTATGTATTCTTCCCTTTGTAATGCTTATCAAAGGATCCCCACACTCTCAATAGTTATGTATTTTTCCCTTTGTAATGGTTGCTTGATTTCCTAGCATATCCTTGGCCTGCAAAATAGAGATTATAGGAAAGCGTTGTAACGTACCGAAATTTACAGGTACATTTTTTACAATGTTAAATAATATTATATAAGTTATAATATTTTTCCTCTACAGTATACATCGTATACTAGCACTTGGAAGTAGTTGACGATTTTTCGTTATCGTATTTTGGCCTTGGAAAAGGATTATACGGGATTAAGAGTAAGTTATTGTCGTGACATCCATACGGTATTTTGATAGTATCTTACGAATCGTAAATCAGATTGAGGCTTATGATATAGCGTCAGAAATCTATTTCATTATCTATGAATTTTATGTTCTGTCAAAAATTTAATTCGATGCGGAGAATGGTCAAAAAGTGGCTCGAAGCATTCAGCAAAAACATATTAGGAGACGTGACACCAGTTTCATATTTTGATCATATCTCTCAAACCGTAATTCCAATTTAGCCCTACAAAATGTCATTAGAAAGAAGATTTAATTATCTACAATTTTTATTTTAAAAAAAAACTAATTTGACGTATAGAGTAGTCAAAATGGGGCCTTGCTCTTCCTAATTATATTTTGAGAAGTAGTATTATTTGGAGGGTATGTTAATGCATAAGAAAGAATGAACCGTTAGATGAGACTATTGTGGATGACAACTTAGAATGTCATGAAGTAGACCGAGTACCTGTTGAGTACTCTTATTACCGAGTGTTTATTGAAGACTTTTATGATCGAGTGCCTATTGAGAACTCTTATGATCAAGTACCTATTGAAAACTCTTTTGACCGTGTGCCTATTGAGGAACTATGAATTAAACTTTTGCGCGTAAAGACTCAGTAAGATAGGTATTCCGAATTGTTTGGTCAATAGTTTGATGATAGTTGTCGAGCATTGGTTATATGTTTATAGTGAATATGTATTTTTATATGGTAATTTACTTCACTAAATTTATTGTTAATTTTAATATTTCAATAAATTTGAATTCTTTTTTGACTCGTACTTGTTTAGTTGTTTTTGTACCACTTTTCTAATAAAATACCAAGCAAGAACATGTAGCGGGAATTATGGGGATCAGACTTAGGGAGGAGTCAAAGCTCACCCTGGCATTATCATTTTAGTCTTTTTTTATGTTATTAAACAGTTATAGGCCGAGTGCCGAGATTTCTTATTTGTCATTTTGAATAAAGTTGTATAGCTAAAACACGATAATAAGATCTTAGAGATTATGTTTCATTGTATTAGACCTCGATTGTTCCGTTCATGAGATGTACTTTATTTTCGAGATTGTCTATAACAGTCGTAATAGTTAGTGACGTGCTCGGAATTGTAAACATTTCGAGGCATTACATTTTGACTTTTCCTTTGACTTGTCTTTGAAGTTTTGCATCTCGCTTTTTTAAAATTTGAACTTATATGTCAATTAATATGGGCATATGTGACATATTACTATGTTTTTTGGCCAAATTAGATAGTTTTCATGTATCGAACATTTTTCGAGCCTTTTACTATGCTCAAGATCTTCATAAATACTTTGTTTGAAATGTTAATACGATTATGGAGCTCGATTTTGTTTATTTTTTTTAATTGTTATCATAAAAAATTAATAAATTATTTTTATTTTCAAAGCTTGAGACAAGGACCCAAATTGAAAATATTAAAATTATAATATTTATAAAAAAATATTAAATGCGGTATGTCAGCAAATATTTATTTTTAATAACTTTTAAATATAAATTTTTGGAACAATTTTTGTGAGAAAGTATGATATGATTATCATTTGTTTTTATAATTAGTCGTATCATTTTAATTTTTTTTTTAATTATATTAATATGTTTGCTCTTAAACCACACAAATCTATTTTACACAAATTTTAATTACAACTAATTTGTACTTATATGATTATTCTTCTATATGCATGATATGGTAGAGTGGGATTTGCTCTCAATATAAGAATTTTTTTTTCTCTTAATATATAAGAAATTATTGTACGAAATTAATGAATTTTAAGAAAAATTTATTATGAAATGAAGATAATTTATCATAACTAATTTTAATTAAAAATAATAATAATATATGATTATGAGTTTGTAGTATTTTAATAAAGTAAATTTTATAATATTTTACAAGAGAAATAGTAATTCCTAGGGAGTGGAGTTCCGGTAGAGTGAATACCAGAGAGTGTCAAGCTGGCAGACAAAGTGGGACAAAGAGGTGGGCCAGGGGCCCATGAAAGGTCAGAGTCACAAGGGTGTCGTATGGTGCAGGTCGCGCGAGAACAGCGCGGGAGCTGTTTCCCAATGCCTGTCACCCATTATCATCTCTCTCTCTCTCTCTCTCTCTCTCAGTCTCTCTCTGTTTTAATGATACTCTTTTGTGCTCTGGGATCCTCATTTAATGCCCTTAATTTCTCATTGAATTGAATGTTTTACTGATTAGATGTGGGTATATTTTCATGCTTGTTTGTACTATATGATTTTCATTTATTTTTTTTCTTATCCGCTGGCGGTGAAATTTTTAATTAGGATTAAAAGTCTTCTGGAAATTATGGTGTTGCTGATAATTTGGAGAATTATGGGTAGAAAGAAAGAAAGAATATCAGTCGATGTTTTATTTTGTATAAGGGTATATTGGTTCCTATCTTGAGGAAGTAATAGTTATCTGATAGTTGGAGAGATTATGTATACAAACAAAGCATATAGCTTGATGTTTATTTTTCAATACGCGCGCGCGCGCGCACACACACTGATTTCAATCTTGAAGTAGTAATTATCTGATGGTTTGGAGATACATGTGTAAAAAGAGGGCATTTAACTTGTTTATGATGGCCAGCCAACAAAACCAATCGCATTTTATGGGTGTCATTATACCAAACACTTTTAACCGGATCCCATAAGAACTATTGGGTGACAATAGTACTAAGATGGGTGACCTCTGGGAAGTCCTCATGTTGCTCCCTCGGAATGGTATGTTTTGATGAGAACAATATCAGGATGGATGACCTCCTCGGCAGTCCTCGAGTTGCATGCATCCCTTACCCAACCCCAAAACATACTATTCCAAGGGTGTACATGTATGTACTGATTTCAGTCTTGGAAAAGTAACAGCTCTATGATAGTTTGGAGATTTATGTGTAGATTGAAAGCTTATAACTTGATGTTTCTTTTTTGTTTATTTATTTTTTATTTTGTGTGTGTTTGTGTATATGTGAACTGATGTCAGTATGGCGAAAGTAATAGTTATCTGATTGTTTGGAGTTCGTAAGCAGAAGGAAGCATATTGGGTTTGTTATATGATAGTTTGGAGATTAGTGTGTAGAGTGAAAGCATATAGCTTTACTTTGCATAGCATATGACTTGATGTTTATTTGTGCGCATGTGTGTGTATTGAAATATATACTGATTTCAATTTTGGGAAAGTAATAGTTATCTGACGGTTTGGAGATTGTAAGCAGAAGAAAGCTTATTGGGCTCATACTTACAGCTCTTAGTTTTGCGTTTCTTTATAAAAATTCCGAGTTGATTTACTTACTACTGCACACATAAGTGTCCATCCACACATAGTTTTTACGACCCTTACTATTCGTCCCAGGGACCTACGTTTGAATCTATGTTCATTCTGTATCTATTCCACTTCCAAAGCATGACCAGAATGTCTCATCGTGTTGAAGACCCTTAAGAATTAGTCATTTTGTTTTGCTACATACTCACTTTAGATTGGATTGCTACTAGACCTCGTTAAATATGAACCTAACCCTTTTCTGAGTGGAGTACTTATCTCACTCTCACTTTTGCTGGTACTTTAGTAAAGTTGAATGTTCCAACATAAGCTAATTGTAAGATTTTCATACTTAGCTTTGGAGGTTGATTGTACCTTGTTTTCTATCCTTGTAATTTACCTATTACCTCTTGACGTACTTTTAGTTCATCATGAAATCTTCTGTCACATCTTCGGTTTGTTCTTCTTTGGAATTGGAACCGTCTGCTGAGTCATTCAAACTTGAGCCATTGTTTCCTTCTATAATTAGCTTGCCATTGCAACTGTAGTAGACGCATGATATTGAATGAACAAGCGAGGAAGTGCAGCACTTGAAATATTGGACTAAAATCAATTTGCTACTGGCTGTCTTTCGTATATTTGTAAGAACTAGTGCTTAAATTTTGGTTAATCAACCCCAGAGCTCTGCTGGATTAACTGTTGGCTCCTCATTATGCTATAGTAGCCGTCGAAGAATAATTTTAAGCAATAGAGTCGTTCTGATTACAAACTGACCTTCAGTTTCTATTCTGCACTTGAAGAATATACCTACTTTTTAATGTCTGTTTTGCTAGATTTTTGGCAATTCATTTATGCTTATTATTTTCTTGTTTTGTTAACACAGGGCAATCCAATCAAGTTTGTATTTCTCCGGGTGGCAGATTTCCACCCTTTGCAAATGAAGGAAAACCCCCCAAAAGAGCAAGCAAGGGACCGAAAGATTTGACTCTTTGCAGGGTGTTCCAAAAGAAGACATGTTGTGATGTGGCACACACCCATACTGCATTGGTGAATGTTAGGAGGCTGGCCTTGAAAGGGGAAGCAAACGATGAGTGCTTGCAACTGTGGGAACTACTGGAATGTTCTATTTGTGATCCCCATGTTGGTGTGAAGCCTGGACCTCCTCTTATATGCGCCTCTCTTTGTGATAGAGTTTACAAAGCTTGCTCTAATGCTTACTTCTCCATGGACGCAAAGACACAGGTTTGTACAACTGAAATATATGGCTAGTATATTGCCTTCAATATGGATTATCTTTAAGGTTTAGTAATTGCCGACCTATTGATTTGCTATTTTTTCTGAACGTGTCCCCTCAACATATGAACCTAATACATCAACTCTTCAAACTAATTAACATGTTGTATAACTGACTCCATTGTTCTTAGTGCTTTAGATTTAAGAATCTTTGACTTGATGCTTAAGATAAAAGGTCATATTTATTAATAAACTTGGACTTATTTGTTTACACAATTTTTTTGTTGGCATAACTAATCTATCCAACAAGGGTTACCCTATTTTTATGTAATTTAGAAGTTTGACTTCTTTCTTGTTAGTTTTTTGTTAAATAAGGTAAAGCAGGTATCAATTTATGAGAGAGAGGTCGATTTTTTTGAGTGGGCAAGTTAAAAGGTTGGGGTTTGATGAATGGTCCAATGTAATTAACTTATATAGTAATGACATCATAGTTAATCCCAATTAGATATTGCTATCTCTATACTATAATATGTTCTGCCATCACGAGTCATATCTTAATGTTTTTTACTGGTTATCTTTTTATATATTCTATGTTGCAGTTTTTGGTGAATGGATTTTCTGAGTAGACATTACTTGGCAGGTTCTAGAACCATGTGGAGTAAGTGATTTCATATGTGGTAGAGCATCTGAGTGGATCTCGAATGGTACAGAGCTCTGCAGTGCTGCAGGTTTTGCTGTTACGGCTTCTGATGATATTGAAGAAACATCTTGCTATGGTGGGAAGGCTAGTCTTGATTTGATTGCTGATTCATGGCAGGCTTCGACAACTGCCGCATCGAAGGATACTGAGAGTTCAGGAGCATGGAAAGATTTTCAGCAATGGGGGAAGGATATGCCGTTTATTGAGAAAGTTGGTTGGGCAGTAGGTGGAATGGTTCTCACTGCTGGCATTCTTTTCGCAAGGTTGGATAATGTTTCTTCTGGTGGTTAATATTATTTCTTTTGACTTGATGTGCACAGTTTAAATGCTTAGGAGGTACCAGAACCACGATAGCAAAAGCTATTTCTAGCTACAAAACCGGAAACAATAGGTATTTGATGAAGTATATTCCTCTGAAGAATCCATGCAGTAGGAATTTCAGTAAAAGCTTTTTCCTCTTATGCTAGATGATATCAGATTTTGGATGATAATAAGAATGGGATAAAATTATGAAATTTCCAAAATGTTTAATTATTTTCAACTTGAATGCTTAAAATTAAAACGGGAATAGGACTATTGTAACTTTTTCTAACTGCTATCAAACAGACCCAAGATGTTTAGACTGGTGCTGGAAATTTTTATATTTGTTTCACGAGCTATCTATACTCTATAATGTTCTCTCCCATTATAATGGTTAGGCTTTTCTCTTGGTTTCTATTGACATAAAATTGGAATCCATGTCATTTTGGTACCTTTGAGTGCCCTCGCATTCTTTGATGGCTTGATTTATTTCATTACTCTCTATATGCGAGCTCAGTATCCCCTAGTTCTTTAGATTTTGAATAACCTTTCTTGAATCAAAATATTGCAGTTCATGTAGTATACCAATAGCGTGAATATGCTTATTTTTATTTACTTATTGAACTGATGGTGCATGCAGCAAAAGAAAAAGCAATAGTCAGCGCCAGAAACAAGCGGCCGTTCAACGCGCTGTTAGAAATTTCCAAAACTCTCCTACTCGTGGAAAAGGGAAGGGAAGTGGGAGATGAATGGGCATTTAGATGCGAATCCTCGCAGGTTATGCATATAAATTTGCATTTGCATATGTTTTGATTATATATTTTGCTGTTAAACTATTAATTTTTAAACTCATGTCATCCTTTTTTTGTGGCTTCACGGGATAGGTTTATGTTTTTTTCTCATTTCGGACACCATTATGGTGCAGTGGTGAAGTGTAAGAGACAATAGACGATGGATTTGTAATTCAAGGAGCCTGAGGCCAGAAGAAGATTTCTATACAAACTTTTTGTGGGTGGTCTGTAATATTATCATGTTTGGTTAATTATTTTTTCCCTGGCATCTTCTGTACAAATTGATGAGATTTTTTTTCCTATGAGATCCGGATATAAAATATTCTAGATTGGCCTGTGATCTGCGCACCTGTTTTGTTCATGTTAGATTTGAGAAAGATTTCTCTTTTATGTTTACGTAATTGAAGTAAAGGTCTCTTTGATATTTTGTGGATTCTATCCATGGATTTCTGTAATCCCTCCTATGACCCTCAGACTGTAGATTTGAAATGTTATTTCCATTATGCTGTGAAAGTGTGCACATACGACATAAACGACGTTTAGAAATTAGTCAATTACAAGTTCACTCTGAATGCATAAAAAACCTGAGAGGCTTGCTGAGGTAGACTAAATTTTCCACCCCCCTTCTTTCAAAGTCATCTTTTGCATTACAACGCAATTTTAACAAACAAAAATCATCTTTCAGCAGCACATCACCTTATGTACAAATGTAAGGATAAAAACTAGTGTAAGGTTATCCCCTGAATCAGCATTACATGTTGAACATTGATCACTAGATACACATACGAATACAAAGCAACCAGAGAGAGAGAGACTCAGTTCTGCACGGAAGATACCATATTGCTTTGTTATCGTCTGTCTTTTTCTGTAATGCATTCGAAAAAAGCAAGCTTCTCCTCATGATAATCTCAACTGCAATAGATAGTTTACACGAAAAGTTCATGCGATAGCAGAATGTGCAGTTGATAAAAGTAACTAAGCTTGTCATTCTTCATTATCGAATGTAAGAATGCATACACTCAGGCCCTTCCAATTTTTGGTGGCTGTTCAATATGGAAATGGAAAAAGAAAAAGTTAAAGACCTTCGAAAATCAAACGCCCTGCAGAGAACAAAACTAGATAACAAGGCAATCAAATGCTCTGTAGAGAACAAAAATCAGATAACAAGGCAAACAAACGAGACGTTCGCAATCAAATATCTGCAGTGCATTTAGAAAATGACAAGTGTACAATACAATCCAGGATCAACTTAGATTAATGATGGGATCTTCGCAAGGAAACTCGTTTATCACTCAAATGATACTTTTACTGGAGCTACAACCGATGATTAGAATCATGTAGTTGTCGGATTAGCACTGAAAATTCATCACGTGTCCCACAACAATTACGAAATGTATGTGTATACACAGTACAAGAAACCTTCCCATGCAAGTTACAAGGAGGGCTTTCAGGGATGAGAAATACTAATAATCAGTGCGACTGGCAAAACAAGATTTGTTTACTTTTAAGAACAGAGTTGAAATGTGTTTCTTGCAGGAATCTCTAATTTACAATCAATTGTGCACGTTTTCAAGGTTTTTACTTGTCGGGTTCCTCGTTAATTTGTTTTACTTTTTTCCTCTACTCTTGATACTGTTTAATTTGGTGTTTTAGGTGTAGGTGGTATTGACTGCGAGTGAAATTCAAATTTTCCAGATAAAATAATTGGATGTTAGATGAAAAAGGGAAGTTCTATTAATTTAGAAAATAAAAGCACAAGGAAGTGATATAATACAAACTTATCTACCTTTTTAAGTGTCTTTGAGCTGCTTGATGGTTGTTTATACTCGACTGGTTTTAATATCTCGAAAGAGCACATAAGGCTTTTGTCCACACTCAATAGCGCGCCAACATTGTCAAACTCGCCACCGTAGTTAGGAGCTGAGAATAGTGTAACAAGCCTTCTTTTTGCAAAGAATTCATATCCGTCCTCCACCACCTGCATTTGTATTTTCAATGGAGCCAAAATTTGGAACAGAATTACGTGGACTAAAATAGACACAGATTTTTAGGTGCAACAATTGCACCAATAAAGCAAAAGACTATGTGGACGAATATACTAGCTTTTGTATGTAGGCTTTGAAATGAGCCTTAACCAAACATCATTTATTGTGGTTTCATCTTTTTGTGTTCCTTGCAAAATTTACTGGTACAGCAACTTTTTCCACCAAAAGAAATTCATTTGAAAAAAAAGGAAGAGAATAATGCCAGCAAGCCATCAACAGCATAGCTGTGTTGTTTGTTTAGCATTATTCATAAATCATAACTTGTGAGATTGTACTTGGGTAGATGAATAAGGTTAAATTTACCTGATGGCCTCTGCAAACAAGGTCTAATTCATTATTGTCCAAAAACTCAGCAACCTTGTCTGCCCCAAAGGTACACGAAACACCTCGATCACTATCTGCCCATCCCTCAATGCTAGGATCAGGATCAGCCCAGAGTAGATCGCATAAGAGGCCACTATCCGGAATCTCGCAGGGTCTCTCAATTTCCTTTATTTGATCCAAATTTTGCAACTCGGGAGAAAGCCCACCATGCATACAGAGGATCTTATCTTCTATGAGGGCACAAACTGGCAAACAGTTAAAACAATCTGTAAAAATTTTCCAGAGCCGAACGTTAAATCTCCTTTTACATTCATCATAAAACCCGTAAATCCTGTTGATTTTTGCATCTTCGTGATTTCCTCGTAATAGAAAAACTTTGTCGGGGTATCTTATTTTGTACGCTAGAAGCAAACATATCGTCTCTAAGCTTTGTTTTCCCCTATCAACATAATCACCGAGAAACAGGTAATTCGCATCCGGTGGATGTCCCCCAAATTCGAATAGTCTCAGTAGATCTTGGTATTGCCCGTGTATATCACCTGCATTATATTCAGGATTAGGAAAATGGCAAGCAAGAGATAGGCAATTACTACGCAGTAGCTTCAACAAGCATCAAAGCCAGTTTCCTAGTGATTTGTTAATTTGCTCCACAAGGAAACATTTGCCAATACGGTCACAAGGCTGTTCGAATAGGAAATGATCATTTTTTGTACTCTCTCAAGCCAATGAACTAAACCCTGAAGTCAGTCACTGAGGAAGTGGGCAGCAATATAAGAAAATAGTTAAAGAAAACCGTATTCGCACCTCTTTAGCACCAAGTTCTCAAGAAACTACTTATCAATGGATATCAGATTACATTTGTAGCAGCACCATGTTTCTTAAGATGACAGAAACTGAAAGACAGAAAGATGAAATAATGCCAAACCATGATAGAAATTACATTGGCAGCTTAAGTAACCAGATGTGCCAAAGATTTAATCTTTTCTTCTGGGTTTTGAAAGGAATCGAGTAATTTATGGGTCCCCTCACGGCTACAACTCTTCATTTGGCTGTTATAGAGAGCTAGGCCATTGAGAGAACCAATAAAATAACATAACCAATTTCTTATGCATCACCTCCGAAAAAGCACATAAAGATCTCTCTCACACATTTAACCCCCACAATAGGAGAGCCAATAAATAACATAACCAATTTGTCCAACAATCCTGCAAATTTCATATAAGTGTCCAAACCCGTAAATTATTTCCCCCCAAAAGAGGACATGAGGCTATCTCTTTCCCATTCAAGCCCCCAAAATATACCAAAGAAAAACATTAAAAAAGCACAAAAGGAAAGCAAATAAATAATAAACCAATCGATCCTATGATCCTGCAAATTCTTGCAAAATTGTCCAAATCCCTAAACAATTTTTCTCCAAAAAAAAAAAAAAAGGCGGCATAGAACTATCTTTTCCCATTCAACGATGAAGGAAAAGAAAAAATCAAAAAAGAAAATAGGGGTAACCACATCCTAGGCATTAATACAAACACCTAGTGTGCAGTTCTCAATGATATGCAACATAACAACATCATTGATCAATAATGAAATCACATAAATATCTTTTCCACCCATGTAATTATGTACATATACAAACACACACACACCCATGTAATTATACATATAAAAATGTAGATATATGTATATATATACCGCAGATCCTGATGGGAGCTTCGAGATGGAGGAGATTGGGCTGAGAGAGAAAGATTTGGCGAGCGTTGACGCAGAGATGACGGATCTCGCCCTCGGAGAGCTTAACCTGTTTGCCCCCTTTCCCTTCTAATAGTCTTTTTATTATATCGTCTAATATTCCCTCATCCATCGTCCCTTCCATTGTCATCATGTTCATCTCTCCCTTCCCTTCTTTGCGTTCTCTCTCTCTCTCCTTTTTCTCTCTGTATATATGTATCTATTGTCCAATTCAACACGAACCCCTCCTGCGCCCGGAATTTCCTCCTGGTAATATTGATTGGATTTATATATAGATAGAGAGAATGTGAATTGGGTATATTTTATTTTATTTTCTTTCGTGGTTGATAATGTGGGTAAAGGGTGCAACGGGACAGAATTTATCTGTTACAAAAACAAAATTTTCCAATTGGTATTATAAAATTATTGTCAAAATTTTTCATTTTAAAATTTTATTTTGTGATTAAAAACACTGAGTCAATCTTACAAGAATTAGACGCTCTTCTTGGGGAAACTGACTGCAATAAGGGTCAATCATTGGAATCCATCTATCTGTAAATAATTAATCAGTTTAAACCGCGTATGATACATCATTAGGAAGTGAACCGCAATCTGATATCTCATCTGGATCTGATGGGTTCACATCCAGTCCAGGATCATCGGGTTTAGATTCGTACCCTACATAAATCACTTTGGCTAGGGTTTTGGTTCCCTCATATTTCCTTTCACCTGATCCCGGCCTATACCTGATTGGTAGGGCCATATCTGCAGTCTGCTGAAAATTTATGAATATATTAAAAAAAAAATATCCGACCTAGTCCAGGATCCGGACCCAATAGATATACTCTAGGTAAGGTATAGATATAGGCTATAAGCCCAAATCCGGACCCGAGCCCGACCCGAAAACTAACGTGTACCCTGGTGACGATACCCGGATCTTAAAAAATGGGTTCAGCCAAGCCGAGTTAATTTGCCAACCCTAAATTTTATACATAAAATTTCTACGTAAAAAAATTTCTACATATTGTCATACATTTGCTGACACGTAAAAGAAAGTATTGACACATAGAAAAAATTAATCAATATTATAATAAAAAAATCACACTCCCTCCCATGTGTCAAACCGTATGTAGTAAATTTTTAAATAAAAGTATGTATAAAATCTAACTCCTATAATTATTCCATTTTTTTTTAAGAAATTTATGACAAAAAATGTTATGTACAATTTTTAAATTTTGATTTTTGTAAGAGAAGGAATCAGAATTTAGGAATTATTAAAATGAGAAAGATGATATGAAGGTACTATTGTATAATATTTCTTCCGCCAACAAATAATTAGGGCAACCAAAATAACATATAATTTTAGACAAAAATAAAAAATTACCTTTCTAAAATTTGAATGACGTATAGATATTAACACTACCTCTATTAAGTTTTGTCCTTTTTATACCTATTGATTATATGTGAGTTAAAATTTGTAATAGATTGTACTTTGTATCAAATTAATATACAAAAAAGGGAGTGCACCAAATATTTTTGGAAATTTCAGAAGATAATTTGCACCACTTATTTGTAGAACGAGAAGTAGCAATTTATACAAATTAAAGAACTGTCCACGCAGCGTGTGTGTAGAATTTCCAAAAGTGTTGACCGGTTAATCCCAATTATAAGTAATTTTCTTAATTTAGATTTTGGGTAATTTTATTGGAACACATTATTTTAACTTTGGCATCATAGTACTATTGTCACCATTATATCATATGTTACTAATGTTATTGGCACCACAATAATAAAACTGGATTTAATTTATTCTATTGGCATCACGTTGAAATTACCAAAATACTCAACCCTCCAATTTTCATCACTTTATCTTCTTCCTCCAAACACTTTTCCTATTTCATATTCTTCTTACAAACTCAAATATTTAACCATAATTTTTGCAATCAAAACACCCTCTTTAATATATATATTCAATTTTTTTCCTATATAATTTTTTTTTTCTAAAGCAAATTGTGGAATATTGCACTTATTTTATACTGCAACATACAAATATATAATAATTTGTTTCAAATTCATGATTCAATTTATTTTTAAAGGGTGCATTTAGATACATGTGGTGGTACATAGAGTAGTTGTGAATGACGTGGCGGCGGCAGTTCAGCGATGGTTGTTGGCTGTGAAGACGTCATGGTAACAAAGGAAAGTGGTGGAGAAAAGAGAGAACAACATAGAGATAACGAAAGAGGAAAAGGACAAGGAGAGAGCGTCAAGAAATAAATTGTGTATTTTTCGGTCCATTTTTGGATTTAAGTACTGGATTGCCACCTCCATTTTCAATATCAACCCCTTGCATTTTGGTTCCATTTTCATTTGTATGAGTTGGTCCTTTCTTTTCGATCTCCGTTATACAACCGATGATGACTTCATCTTGTAGATCGCGTATATTGTCAGTTTGGCCTCGCCTAGAACAATCCCGACTGCATTTGGCACCTATGACAATGAATTTAAGCATTTCATTACATATACATTTTGGAACCAAACAGAAAAACAAAAGATGGTTGATAGACAAATTAAGTTGCAAATATTCATGCCATGCATGGTGTTATAGTTTTCGCGATATGGAACGGCTGTGTATATATATAGTTGAGCTTGTCTCTTTTTTTTTTTTTAAGGGGAACATAACAAACTTACGAGGACATAATAATCTTTGAGCAGCATAGCGAAAGCGAACCAAGCACCGGCATTGAGAAATAGGAAAAATAAGAGGAAGAACGGCATGTACTTTCACGCTTTTTGTTCTAATCACGGTACCCTGTACAGAGAGAAAATGGCAACGAGATAAGCAATACCTAGAGAATGAATTAATATTAGATTAAAAAAAAGTTGTCATATTTTGATGCTTGTGATTTCTTATTTTCAAAATTGGGTATTGGCATTAACCACATATATATTTTCTTCTATATAAGATGCTGAATTTCAATTCTTGTAAATATTAAATCAAAATTTGGTTTTTACTTACCATAACTTTAAGAGGAGCAGCATACATCCCTATAGTGACCGTTGCGCATAGAACTCCAATAAACATACGACGAGCACTTCCGTGTAAGGCAAACAGGGTCACCACGATCACTGCCCCAAAGACTCCAATATTTAGAACACCCAACAAACCCAATGATTTGATCTGAAAACTTGTTTAAAATCGTTAGTCAAAGTTCATAATCTCAAAATACTACTCAAAATGTTTCAACAAAAACATGAGTTGAGTTGAGCTAAGGTAAAACATGAAACAGTTGATAATGTTTTTACCCTTTTTTGCTTGGGAGCGTGGATGATAAACAAGATGTTATCCACGATTTGGAAGACAACACCAACGCTGTTTACGGTAATTATCAGGATACCATCATCTGGATCAAGAAGCCCGTAAAAGGTCCATAAGCTCGTTGATAACAACGTTGTTATGTATGGAAGTCCATCGAAATTCTCAGCCAATTTATCTTTCACAATTTTCCGGAACGTTTTACTATATTCAACACCCCGATTTATCAGTTTAACTATTTATATATGCTACTGCTTTTGCCAAAGAAGTCTCGTTGGAACCTTAAATATTTGGAAATTTATCTAATTCTCATTATCGATTTGTTTGTTGCATTCCTTTCATTCAGGTTTTCTACGACGGACTCAGAGTACATAAATATAAATTTTATGAGGATCAGTAGTCCTACATAAAATATATATATATATACATTATAAATTTAACACTAAAGTTACAAAAAAAAAAAATAGCCTAAAAAATTATGGGAGTAATTATAGCCCCTTAGCAAACTTATAGGTACATTATAAAATTTTACTTTTTCTATTTTGTTTATTATTTATATTTTTTTATTTTTCGCTTAAAAATTGAATTGCACTGTATTGCTCAATTTTTAAATTGAAATATTTTTGTTCATTTGACCTAATTAAGCTAAATGTTTTTGAATTGGATTATTCTACTTTTTTTTTTTTAACACAAAAAAAACTACTTTTTGCATTAAAAGTTGTAACCAAGCAAACCCTATATTTCAAATCGTTACATATGCAATAATGTACTGATAAATAGGAAAGAAAATTTAACATTACGATATCCAAAATAAAAACAATGATCTCTTTTATATATCAAATGTTTATATATAAAAAAGAATAGTATACACATATAAGAAACTCATATATTTACTTAACTTGTTATGTGTTAAGTGGATATATCTTCTATGGGTAGTACATGTAATATGATCCGGTCCTTATTCGCGTGTAACTAATTTTATTTATGCCTCAAATATATTATACCGAAACGCTAATCCCCTGTACTTAAAAAGTAGTTGAATCGTAGTATTGTCTTATAAAATAATTAAACTCTATTTGGTGTTCTTAGTTTATTAGTCCAAATTTTAGATTGAGTGATGAATTTGGTCTATATTATAATTTCCCTCGCGATTTGTAAGTCCTTTTGAAATAATGGTTAATTTATATATTTAAGTAAACATACATTATTAGTTAATGTATCATAATTATTGAAGATGATCACTTTCTTCCATAACAGGAGAAAATATCACTCTTCTTTGTTGGTAACTTTGTTGCTCTCAAAATTATAAGGAATGAATAATATAAGTTCAAACTATAAGCACCATTACTGTATTTTTCTCTTCACAAAATTGGCTACCCATTGCTTAATTACATTCTTTAAAAATCACAAAGTTGGTGATTGTTACAGATGGTCTTAATAATTTTAGCGTTCGGTTGATATATGTTTTTCCGAGTCCGTTTTATCCTAATTTGAGACGGTAGTTTCTACGAAAACTATTATGATAGCTCTTAGTCTCCCCAAAGTCCGATCATAATCTAAGCCTTAACTTCATTCTCCAATTTTACTTTCCTTGTACATATATTTTGGAAATTCATACTAGTATACATTTTCATTTAATAAATATCGGCCCTTAGTGAATATCGACCTTATAAATAAGCATAGCTCAATTATTATGATTTTGGAAACATGTAATAACCTTGGATATAAAATATAAAAAAACAGTTTTTAGATTTTCTTAGAAGTTATTATATAGCCACATTAAACATTTTACCAGTCATCATTTTCAATCCACATCAATTAAACACAGGTAAAGATATCATCTTTTAGGGTAAAAAACGAAACACCACCAAGTAATTTACCCCATTTGAAATCACCATCATCAAGTATAAACTTTTGTGACAAGGCACGATACACTTGGTTGCAATCAACCACCTTCAATCAATTTTTCTTTAAAATTTCACAGAAGTTGAACAAACATTTTCCACATCATTATCTTGTCAACTTAAATTTTGACAACTTTAGTGACAACTCATCAATGTAAACACAGATCCATATAATAATAAATAAATAAATAAAAGCCCATTTCACTCTCTTCTATTTTCCCCAAAATTAGCCTTCCACATCTGGCAGCCGTCGGCTAGATCTGATGATGCCGGACTAAAACCAAAGACGAGAAATGCAGCAGCTATCCGTAAGAAACAAGCAGTCCATATTTATTATTTTCCTATTGGAGATATCAATTAAGAGCGCAAAGGTTTTAAGTTTTATGATTTAAGTTTGATAATCTTAAAATGTGATTATTTATCCAAGAGTAGTTGGAGATAGACAGGATTAACTTGTTAATTTTGATGGCTGTGATTTTAAAATGGTCCAAAGTATATTGTTGTTTTTTCATTTTTACTCCATCTTTAATCAAGTTCAGGGCTGTACAAAAATATCCTACATTAAAAAAAAAAAAAAACTATAAATTGGACCAAAAAAATAAGATTCAAATTGATGTCCTTAATCTAGAACTGATCCACCAAGGCTCAGATTATTGCGAATAAAATCTGGAATCAATTCGATTCGAAAATATTTTTAGAACAAGTATCAAAATTCTTTACAGTTTTGAATGTTTAGTAACGTTCCAATTATACTTTGTAGGGACTTCCGCAACTTTTCAATTAACTATAGAACTTATGGTCGAATTAGTAAAAATATATGGAAATGCGTTAACTTCGCAAAAGGATATGGAAATGTTGTTGTCTGTATGAGATTGAATGACTTGTTAAAATCTGTCGTGAAACCTAGTGTTACTGATCCGGAACATATCTGGGACATTCTCGAAAAATAAAGAACCGAACCGAATCCAATCTTATTTGTAATAATAACTTTTCCTGAGGATTACTATGCAGAGAAATTCGAAGCACGAACCAAACCGAACCAAATCAAACTTAAACAAGTTGATTTTGGTACCTATAAGTAGGAACCATTTCAAAATGAATTTTCCAGACCAGAAGTGGAACCAAATCAGAGGCGAAACCATCGGATACACCAATTCGACCAGGACTGTATACACCCTTAACTAAGATGGTGGATCATATAGGCAATGAAATGAGAAGATAGAAGAAGCTTTAGTGACAATATTGAAATACCATACTAAGAATTAAGACAAGACAAGATAGGGACCGGCACCGGATCCTCAGAGCTTCTTAAGCCTTACACTTATTGGTGTTGAACCACATTTACCGAGAGCCAATGTTGTCAAAGCCAAGTCAATAGTAATCGAAATCATCTGCACCACCGTTGAGACAATCTCATCAGCCCAAGATAGCGACCGCAAGTATTTTACCTTGCTCAAAAGTAGCTCCTTAGAGTTTACACCTTAATGATAGCTACTTGAACCACTTGCTATCTGTTTAGCAAATGATGTTTCTTGGTGTTTTTAATTGTCCGCTTTGTGTGAGCACATGGAATTTCTGAATCATTGAGATGGCAATGAACGGGAAAGAAAGAGAAAAAA
>MKEJ01050106.1:0-13225 GCA_001753735.1 Embelia ribes | reverse complement strand
GAAAACAAGATGAATATAAAATGAGTGTAATGAAATGAAGAACAAAGAAATTCGTGCATGGTTAGGGGCAGTTTCAATTGAGTATAAGATGAGAGAGAGTTGTCAACTAGGCAATAGGAGACCAGTGAGCGCCCAGTTAAACAGAGCTAGAATATTAATGTGGCAAAGGAATGAAGGTGTGTGTTGTACCTAAAAAAACAAGGATTCAAGTGATAAAAAAGACAGGAGGGCAAGTTGCTGCTGACAGGAACGAATGGCATTGGAAAATTGACATTAATAACCAGATGTGAATCTTATTTTGGTTCCGTACAGTTGATCCCAAATTCTTGAGGTTAAGGTTTGGTGGTGGTGGTTGTAATTTATCGCTACCTTCCTAATTTGGTTCCAGTCGAATATCACATAATTTCAGTATAGCTTTTGTAAGTGGGTTGATCGAAATTAGTGATACGAGAATATTTGGTCTTAGTAAAGGCTGTTAAATTGCTAATGTGAAGAAAAGTTATTTTTCTTCCATGTCTTATTCACTTGCAGTTTTTAAAAGCGTAGACTGTTTTCATATGGGATACTTCGCATCTAATTCACAAACATTACTTCAAATCATTGCTGCTCTAGTTTGAGTCACTCTTTCTGCTTTTATTATCAGTAATTAGGCTTACATCTAAACATGCGCTTATTATAAATCCACGAGTGAAGAGTGGTTGACCCGTTAAAAAAACCGAACAATTTCACAAGATGCAATCTCATTATTTTTTCTTCTCAACCGCTGATTTATGAACTAATAATGTCAGACCCACAGATTAAGGCGCTCCTTGGCGATTACAATGCTATTCATGTTCGTCGTGGCGATATATTAAAAACTAGGAAAGACAGGTTTGGGGTTGCACGGACCTTACACCCCCATCTGGACAGGGATACACGGCCTGAGTTTATCCTTTGCAGAATATCGAAATGGATTCCGCCAGGACAAATACTTTTTATTGCTTCAAATGAGAGGACTCCTAATTTCTTCTCACCTTTATCGGTCAGGTAAATAATCTCTAGAAGCTTTGAAGTGTTGCTATTTTGAAGAACAGTAATATGGTTGGGAAACATAACCAAATGCAGCCTGAAAATTGTGAAAAACACTGTCAGACACTCTCCAAAAGCACCATTATGCGTTCCATCAGGAAAACAATGGTAGTTATTATTTAGAAACTAGTGTGTTAAGGAAAACTATTGTGTTCTGAAATGATTTATTATATGTAGGATGAGCCATCATTTTATCTGACTACAAATATTTACAGGTATAAGCTGGCATATTCATCAAATTACAGCAGTATTTTGGATCCAGTGATTGAGAACAACTATCAACTATTCATGGTGGAGAGGCTTATTATGATGGGGGCTAAAACATTTATACGGACGTACAAGGAAGATAAAACGGATCTCAGTCTAACTGATGATCCAAAGAAAAATACCGAGGGATGGCAAATTCCCGTTTATACAAGAGATGGAGAAAGTTGCTGATAATCACCAGACTGTTCGTATCATGACTTGAGGAAAAAAAGGAAAAAGATAGAATTGGTTTTTTGAGCTAGATCAAGCAAAATACAAAGATAAGTGGGTAATTTATAGGGAAGTGCCACTTTGTCCATGTTCAAATGGTACTATACATGAATACAGGGAGGATTTCGATTCTTTTACTTGTGTATACCATAAAAAAGTTTTGGTTGGAATGTGAATTAGTGACATTGTTTTCTTTTTGTAAGTGATACCTTGATGTAGAACTCTCCAGTCTCCATGGAAAGAATTTTTATAATTACTATCGCAAAGTTTACGAATACAGATTTGTATACTCGTAGCAGGCACACTGTTGTGGCGCTGCTATCAAGGTTGGATTAATATCCGTGACAGCAGTTTGTAAATGGTTTTATACAAGAAAAATTTAGTTATTTTACTGATTTTTTGCAAGTTGTTTGCACTGGCTACAGCCTACGCAAATTAATTTCTGCTTGTAATATATGGATTTATTTCTGTAATATTATGCAATGTTTGTTCCCCGAATTTTAATACGGATGAGATGACCAAATCCCCAAGCCATCAATGGAACATGCCTTTGTAAATCAAAAGCTTGAGAACTGTGTTCTGAGTTTATGATTGATCCCGTTCGAGCCATCATTTGTTAAGTTATATTGTTAACTTACATTGTTTTTATCAAAATGGAACCACAAAGGAAAAGCCTCTAAATCTGATTTATCTCGGAATCCAAAATTGTGGTTCCATTATTGCTCATTAGAAAGCTGCCCTGTATACAATTTACCTTTGGGTCACTTAACCCCCTTTTATCCAAAACACCTCAAATGCCCTTCCATTAGCTTTTCTTTTAACGGTGTTAATGTTTTATAATTGAAATGACAATTTTGCCCTTAATGCCATACATGACAGAATTTCCACTCTGTATATGTACAATAAGCAAAGCGAATAAAGGCGTGACAATTTACTTTTCTATTCAATTATTAACTAAAACCATGATTTGGAAAAAAAACTATTATCCTTTCACTTGAAAAACATATTTGATAACATTATATGTGAATATTAATCAATTAAAAACTTTAATACAATGCAAAACTGTGGCAAAAAATATAATTAAGTCCCGTCATTCCATACCATGAAAAAAAATCAATCCCAAAATTAGGACTAATCACCATTTCTCATCTAAAATTCTACTAGGCAATTCATATCCACACCTAAAAATGAACTAGGAAATTCATAAATAAAATGCGGACAAGCGTGAATAAACGAATACTCAAAAAATATTGATATCACCAAAATGAAATACGAAATAAATTCTAAAAATATTTAATTAGATGAGGATCCTTCTTTTCCCTTTATAAACTCTACATCATACAGAACTGCACGTTATACCGCTTAATTCTGCTTTTACAAGCAAAACTGGAGAATCATATTTACTACATGTGAGCTCAAGTGATAAAGAAATCACTGTGTGCTATTCATGGACTGAGTCACCAAAGGGGCTGTGATTTTCAAAATATATTATTACGATTCCCGAACTCGTGTAAACTTGGTTCCACCCTGGTGCTATTCCAAGACTTGGGCAGGCCACAAACGCTTCCATACCCTGATCTCTTCCTCACGATATACCTTCCTAATTCCCCCATAAAAGCCATCGACTTCGTTGCCGATTTCTCTGTGCTCCTTCCTATTTATCTCTGTTGATCTCCATCGCGACCCTGGGATGTACTGCTTGAACTCCAGAATCACAGTACCTGTGTCCATAAAAGTTTATATATTAGCATCAGATATATGTATGTCCACTTATTTTTTGCTATCTAAAGTTGGCAGATGCAACGTCACTTGCACAGTCTCTTACAGTTGATGATCAGATAGCTGAAACACCGAAAAATTGAGCACTTGTAAATGTTTATGCAGCATAGCTCAAACAAAAATCAGAAAAATAAAGATCATATAAATATCTCACCGCTATTTTGACATTGACAATGTCTTGGATTCCCATCACAAGAGTCCAGATGACCGACAACCCCGTACCACCACCCTGCATTTCGTAGTGCATACAAATTGTAAAATGTCATGACAAATTACAGAGGAAATACCATTTTGGTTTTTGAGGACACTTTTTGCTTTATTTATTTAATGTTGAAGACAAGAAGAAATTCAGTGATAGGACTAAAATTTTAATATGTGCAATGCATACTGAGAAAGTGTTCCCAAAATGGGTCCGGAAATGTGTTGGATGAAAATTTTCACGGAATCCAATGGTTCAGGTTTCACGGGATCAATTTTCTTGACTCGTTTTTGGGATGCACAACCTTTCTCAGTCAGATATGAATTGAAACTCAAAATATTTATTTTTAGAAGCACTAGTAATGTCTGATGGGATGAAAACACACCGTAAGGAAAGTCTTTATTCCGTCTCCACTGAATCTCGATGTGATCTCCAGGTGCCAGGAAATCTAAACATCCGGAGATATGAAGAGAACGGGAAGGGGTATCAACAGCTGGCGGTCTTACTCTATCCCATTCTATATCGTACTCAACAGTGCTTCTTCCTTGTGGTGAATACCTGCATTCGATCCATTCACAAATCAATAACATGAGCAAAGTTTTCAGACATCTTTAAGCTATGGATCATAAATACGCCAGTAGACATGTTTGCTGAATTGGCACGGACACATGTTTTTTTGAAAATTTTCATAAAATGCTCAACCATTTGAAAACTTTAAAACTCAAGGTCATGTTTGGTTGCATTAGTGAAATTCAAATTGTTGTTCCAGTCCTCGTGTTTCGACACCAAAAACACTGAAACCTCAAGAAATATTCCTTTTTCAATTCATATCCATTTTCAGAAGGAGAGGATTTCAAAATTAACTGTCTTCTCTTCTCGTTTTCTTAAAATTATATCAAAACAGTCAGACAAGCTAATTTGCCCACAATGCTTTTCTTGCAGATTTGAGCCTTTTTCCTTAAAAAAAGAAAGGAAATTTATTCATGTTTACAAATATGGGGGAAAAGTGAATTTGTTGTTATGCCATAAATTGCAAAATACACAAGCAGGAAGTTTTTTTCATCTTACCTTGCCTTGAAAGAGTCCGTACCGGAATCATACCCAAGTTCAGCATCATAACAAGATAGCATAAACCCAATGTTACCATTCTGCACCTTAACAAAAATTACACAATATCAGCCTTTTCTCATCCCGGAAATCAAAAAAAATAATTATGTAGATTTCCAACAATCTAAATTACGTACCTCACGATTATAGACCTGAGCAGGGAACCAAAACTTGCCACTCTCAAGAGCAAGATACCAAGCCATGATTGAGTCTTCTGGTAAAGGACTAAACTTATTCTCACTTCCCAATTTATCTCTATTAAAAGTCCAAAAACTTGAAGCATACCCCAAATATGTTTTCTGTTTTTGGCTTTTCAAAGGGGTGGATTTCTTTGTAGATGCAATGTAACATTGCCATTCTTTATGAGCAGCATCACCAAATAGTCTCCCCCATTTCTGTCTCAAGTGTCCCTCCCATAGATAATCACTTGCACATTTCTCTCTCAAATAGCTAGAAACACCATTCATATTACATAGTGTTTTTGGTTCAAGCCTCTCAAGGATCAAGTCCAAGGCCAATTCAGGCAAATCCAACAATGAAATTTCAGTTTCATCCTCAACTTTTTCAGCTCGGAAGCAAGACTTTTCCTTCTTTAGTGGCTTGGATAATTGAAAAGAACAATTCACAGTTTTTCCTGATTTGGAAAAATGGGAAAGGTGTTTCCAAAACCAGGCCACAGATGACAACCTCATAGCACTATTCTTGAGAGAGAAAAATTTGGATAGGAAGATGAAGGAAAAAAAGTACACCATTAAGAAGATCATTGGAAATTTTGAAGATTTTCAATAGGGTATTTGAGTTAACTCTCAGAGTATGAAAAAGATCAAGACTTTGTTACAAGGGTATGGAGATTGCAGCTATATATAGAGCAAACACAAGAAGCTATTATAGAATGACCACAACAATGTCCTTTAGTGTACAGACAAAATGATCATATTGATGAAAAAAAATATGATATACTAGTTCAGAAAGATTGCATTGTAAGGGGATGGTGATACTTACAAGGCCAAAAAATTGGGCACCCCACCAAATTATCTATTTTGGCATCCTAAACTTTAAAACTCCTAACTCAAAAAATTTAAGTTGATGTGTAAATTGCTAATACTATTCCTTAAAATAACAAATAGTATTGGTACTAAGCAGTAGTCCCCTAGTTCAAGGATATCGGTATATCAAAACTTCAATCTTTCAAGGAGATTGAATGTGAAAGGATTCACTAAAGTTTAATCTCTAAAAATTAGGATATGAGCTCATTTAGGGGTACTGGTCCAAGTGCCTTTTGATGCTTATTAATTGCAGTGCTATTATGATACATAAAACATTGTATTCTTTAACATAGTCAATTTATTAATTCTTAGGTGTTTAGGTTTATTTTTATGGCAACTTGAAGAGGATAAATGAAGCAATGGCATATTGGACATTGTCCATTATATGGTTAACGACCCTGTTATTTTCCGTATTTTAGAACCGGGTTACTTCGATTTTGTTGTTGATGTTTCGGATGCTTTTGTATTTGCAAGAATACAATATATCGCATAGATTTTGCTTTCTCACTCCTTTTACATTGGCTTTTGCTTTCTGGTGGTAATTAGAACAACAAATGCCTTTCAACTTTTGAGAGGTCGAGCGAGTGTTTGATTATGGTTCTAGAAGCTGTTTTCTGATTGTTAAAACAAAAACTTTTCAGGAAATAAGCTGGGCATATTGGTTCTAAAAATATTTTAAAAATATCATCTTCAATATGTCAGTGTTAAAAATGGCTGAGAATATGTTATAATTTGTTATCTCATTTTTAAGAAACCAAATTATCATAGAAACAGTGGAGTTTTCAAAAGTTTCTTAGTTTTCAGTAAGTCAAATAGTGTAAATGATAGGAAGACGAAGGTATTCAATCATTAAAAATCTGGTATCATATTCTATACCTTACCCAAGATGCTAGTTAAAAGATTTGGTTCCAGGGCTGTTTTGTATTGTTTCCGTTATTTGTTTTTTTACTTGGATTGAGTCTTTTGAAGTACTTTGTTTACATTCGTCTTCCGTAGTTCTTTTTTTTTCTCGAAAAGTAGGAACTGGCTTTTATATATACAATGAAATCGAGATTTACTGCGAAGCCATTGTTGTCTTTTAAGCATGTGGAAGTAAGAAGTTGTACCTTCACAACCATTGTTGTCTTTAAAGTCATTGTTTTCTTTAAAGCACGTGGAAGTAAGAACTTGTAACTTCACAGCCTTTGCAGCGATATTAAGATGGTTCTGCTATTATTATCCTGTTTCATAATTACAGTTTGGATAGTTCTTGCCTTGGTCTTAAGTCTCACTTGCAATGCATTTATTTGCATTAACTTACTGCAGGACTGATCCAATTGGGTCATTAATTCGGGAACTGGAATTGGTTTTTGGGTTGGACAAGACCATTTCTTAATTACCCTAACCTAACCCATTTAGTTGCTGATAACAGACACATTCTTGTCTCTATTTGTCTGCTGCCTTGAATTTTTCTTTGCATGAATATTGTTTCCTTGCAAACTTCACCCCGTCAATGTCCCTCTCCTTGTTATTTTCATCATATTATTCTGCTTTTCTTTCTTTGTTGTGATTGGATTTGTCCCGGGTTATTGTTAAGCAGTTAAAGACCACTAATATCCGATAATCGCTTGAGAACTCATTTCCTTTATTGATTTGCACCTGTTGAGTGCGGCTTCATTTTTATTATTAGGCGGAGTTCTCTCTTGCTTGTTTCTGATAGTGTAGCTACTAGCCTGCTATTAAATAACCCCGTAATAGAAAATTATTCTCATTTCGCCTTCTTGGAACCATTCATCATGGCTCATATTCATTCAAGATTCTTACGTTGGAATTCCTTTTTCCCTTTCATTTTTCCTCCTGTCCGTATTTTTCTTTCAACTGCATATGCATCGGGCTTTTATGCTTTAATCCAGTTGCTGTCCGAGCTCACTTTTTTCAACACATAAGATGCCAAAGGCGAGATCAAGTGCTGCTGCAGCTAAGCCAAATGAACCTGAGAAAAAAATTGAGCCCGAAAAGCCTGTTGAGTCTGATGAGAGAGTTGACTTGGATGTAGACAATGATCTTGAGGAAACAATAGAAGAGGAGGAGGTTGAGTATGAAGAGGTAGAAGAGGAAGTAGAGGAGGAAGAGGAAGAGGAAGAGGTCGAAGAGGAGGTGGAAGAGGAAGAAGAAGATGAAGAAGTGGAGGATGACTCTGATGGGCCAAAGGGTGTAGATGGTGAGGAGGAAATGAAAGACTCAGATGAGGAGGAAAAGCATGCTGAGCTTCTCGCTCTGCCTCCCCACGGGTCGGAGGTGTACTTGGGTGGCCTTCCACCCGAGGCTTCTGAAGCGGACATGAAGAGCTTTTGTGAATCTATTGGCGAAGTGACTGAGGTAATGCATATTCTTTTTTACATTGGGCATGTTTCTCTTTTTTTATTTTTTTTATTTTGGTTGTTGCAGCTTCTCTGGCTATATATAGTATATTGTCAGAATAATGAAGGAAAGAGACTCAGGTGGGAATAAGGGCTATGGTTTCGTCACTTTCCGAACAAAAGATCTGGCTTCTAAGGCCATTAAGGAGCTTAATAATACTGAATTGAAGGTGACATCCGCTATAAGTTGCTGTCTTTATGTGTCTACTGAATGCTTTTGTCTTACAACCTTTTGCAAAGCTGAATTTTTACTTCATCTTCTTCTCAGGGGAAGAAGATCAAGTGTTCAACATCCCAGGCAAAAAATAAGTTATTCATTGGTAATGTTCCAAAAAGTTGGGGAGAGAAGGATATAAAGAAGGTTGTGTCAAAGATTGGTCCTGGGGTTTCTACCATTGAACTGTTGAAGGTTTGTCTCAAGGCATCCATTTTGGTTGTTTTGACATTTGTGTAATGTCTCTTTTAAAAATAAAAAATAAAGATTCGGTATGTTATTTTCCACAATGTCCAAGTCTCGCTCTTCGTTTTCCCCCTAAAATTTTATTCTATATTATCTTATCTCTTACATAGGGATATTATCTATTGCATTGTTGTCTTGTAATATCTAAACCTTCTGATTGCTGACCTATCTTCTTTATGTACAGGATCCTCAAAATTCAGATCGAAACAGGGGATTTGTTTTCATTGAATATTATAACCATGCTTGTGCGGAGTATTCAAGACAAAAGATGTCGAAACCGAATTTTAAACTTGATGATAAAGCTCCAACTGTGAGTTGGGCCGACCCTAAAAACGCGGAATCTTCAGCTTCTTCACAAGTAAGTTACCTCGTATAATTCCATTTTTTGTGACTGCAATGCAATTTACATATCTGCAGTTTCTTTCCCTTTCTGGGAACATAGGCACGTTGTGGGCTTGGATGTGATTCTGGTATATTAACTGTTTGGTGTAGTCAATTTTCCTCTTTTCTGGACATGGCTAGCACTTTCAATTGTAGA
Source organism: Embelia ribes (assembly GCA_001753735.1). NCBI lineage: Eukaryota > Viridiplantae > Streptophyta > Magnoliopsida > Ericales > Primulaceae > Embelia > Embelia ribes. The sequence continues at coordinate 4,152 of MKEJ01050106.1, read as the reverse complement.
GATATGCACATTTTAAACCTTTTCATTTTTTCACTAATATAATTGTTTTGGAGGAAAGCATTTATGCAATCTTTCCATGTCATGGTTAATAATACCCTGTTTTATTGTCCAGGTTAAAGCTATTTATGTGAAGAATTTGCCGAAAAATATAACCCAAGATAGGCTGAAGGAACTGTTTGAACATCATGGGAACATAACAAAGGTTGTTCTCCCACCTGCTAAACCTGGACATGAGAAGAGCAGATTTGGGTTTATTCACTTTGCAGACAGGTCTAGCGCATTGAAGGCTTTAAAGAACACTGAGAAGTACGAGATAGATGGTTAGTGTTGCTTTATTTGAATCATTATGCATAAGTACTTTCAATTCTCCCCCTTTCTTTCTCCTTTCCCTTACTCTCGTCCAGCTTATACTTTATATTATTATCAGGCCAAAAGTTGGAGTGCTCTCTTGCAAAGCCGCAAGCTGATCAGAAGTCTTCTGGAGCTTCAAGTTCCCAAAAGTCAGCTCTACTTCCGAGCTATCCACCTCGCCTTGGTTATGGATTAGTAGGAGCTGCCTATGGTGCTGGATTTGGTGGTGCTGGTTTTGCACAAGTATGTTCCCAGTTTTTTCTTTTCTTTTTCTCAAATGAAGTTTTAGTTTATCACATTTGTTTTATTTGAACTTGCTGATAATGATGCCTCTGCTGTCTGCAGCCTATGATGTATGGAAGGGGAGCTGCTCCTGGTGGCATGGCGATGATGCCAATGCTTTTGCCTGATGGAAGGATTGGATACGTCTTGTAAGTATTTTTGTTCTAACCATTAATGATATTCATTGTGTTTTTTTTCTTGTCAACCAGTCACCTATTTTAAATAATTGCGCTGGTTAACACCCACAAGAGATATGCTAGTCCTAAAAATTCTTTTATTCTAAGAGTGTAGTTTGAGAACTTGAGATTGTGTGAGTTTATGATTTGGAACTGGAAATGGTGAACTAGTTTTGGGAATTGGTTATAAATTTGATGCTTCTAGTACTTACAAAAATTTTATTTTCGTTGGATATTAAAAAAAAAAATTGTTTGAATTCTTCAGTCACTTTTAATGTTATTTATCGAAAGCACATGGAGTTGTTGGGAAAAAATAATGGAACTTTTTAAATTAATTGTCATTTTCATGAGAATTCAATCATGTATCTTGATTAGTTTTGCCGTAAATTATCCTTATGTGTGAACCCGGGAACTAAATTGCATGGCTTTTGACTGCAGGCAACAACCAGGTATACATCCGCACACTCCACCACCACAGCTCCGAGGTGGCAAGAGTGGAGGAGGCAGGGGAGGCAGCTCGAGCGGTGGGAGACGTGGAAGTGATAGTGGACGTGGCCGCAGCCGATATAACCCCTACTAATTTGTTGTTTTCACTTGTGGATGTGATCCACTGGAAAAGTTATGAATTATGTTCCTTGATTGTTTCATTTAGTTTTTTTCTTTTTCTTTTTGGCCTCTGCATCTTGATCATTTATTTAAAAATCTTGAATTGTCAGATATTTTAAAATGACCGTGTCTACCTCCTTGTACAATACTAAATTCTCATCAGTTGCCATTGCGGTTTTCAGAGGGTATCCAACTGAGCAATTACTCGATGTTAATTTTTTTTCTATTATTAGGGGGATGCTGATGGAAGTGTGAAGCCATATGGCATAGTGAAAACCCCAAGTTCGGTATGCTATCTGATCAGGAAGCCACATGGATATACTGTAAACGGCCTAGTAGGCGAAGGGTGATTGAGATTATGATCATAGGCTATTTGAGAGGAACTACAATCAGGAACACAAGGCCGATCTAGCGTTTGGCTATGTCAAAGTTGATGATTCCGCTTACTCTGTAACGTGAATTTTACACTACTCGGCTTTGGTCAAAATGGCATATTAGAAAGTGAGATGACATGGTGCAAGATTATATTGTTCGGTTTGGTCATTGGTGGCTGATGAACATATAATTGGTTGTGGTGGAAACCGCGCCAACAAGAAGCTATGTATTCTTAGTGATGAGTAATTTGCCATTCGATATAGATATGGACCAAGATATAGGTAATTTCTCTCTCAATACGTATTTATATCATAGTGTTAACCTCTAGAGTGCAAGAGCTGTCCTATCAGTATTCACAAGGTGATAAAATTAAGCAAGTAATAGATAACTGTTGGAAGTGAATTAGAGTGCAAATGTTGCCAAATGCTAATGCTTCGGTGCCAAATATGATTGCAGTTCCAATCAAGAAACCTCGAAAAAAGAAAGAGTTGTATGAACAGAAACGATTTATGAAACAAAGAGGACTAAACATGAACAAGCAATGAAATAATTTCAAGATTCAATCTTCCAAGAAACAAAGGTATTCACCCGAAAACATCTAGCACAATATATATGGGGAGCAAACGCCCAAATTCCTAGATCAATCTCCATATAAAGAGATCCCAAAACTACAAATCATCTAACGATATATGGAACCAAAAAACAAACAAAAAAAAGGAAATTAGCAACAAAGGGGGCATTGTATCAAACCATTCTCATTGCACTTGACACACTTCACTTTCTTCTTCTTATCCTCACCCAACACCTTACAACTCCCATTGCAACTCAAACACATCACGAACCGGACCCCGCCACATCGACTACAAGTTGCCGCTGCGCTCGGGATCCCATCCAGTAAAATCCCCAATTTGCCCTCTTCTTCCAATTTAATCACCTCCTCAGCTCCCCCAATTAGCCTCCCCTTGACAAACACAACTGGTACTTTAACCTCTTTAGTACCCATTAACCCTCTCAAATCCTCCTTAAAACTCAAGTCCATTGACACATCACGCTCGAAAATCTGAACACCGTGGGATTCTATGGTTGATCGAACAGTATTACAATCCTCAAAAGTCTTCCTAATACCCCTCAACGTCGTCGTGTAAATAATAACCGAATTTTCTCCGCCACGTGGGCACTTCATCTCGAACGAATACAAAATCGATGATTTTTTTTTCAAATTTAAAGCCCTTTTTGCACCTTGAGTTACATCATTTTTAANNTCAAGCTCTTCCTTTTCGACAAATCCCCCCTCAAAATATCAAATTTTTCATCACTTTGAGACCTCTTACTCAAATTCGGAGCCGAATTTACACACCTCGATTTAGGGCTAAAACTGTACCTATTGTAAAGGCCCATGTTCTCTTTTCCACCTGATTTTTTACCCCTTTTAGGAGAAGCCATCTGATTAAAAAACTTCAATGGGGTTTGCAAAAACGGCCTCGATTTCGGGCTTTTCTTATCCACATTCGCTACGAGCACTGCTTCTTCTTCTTCTTCATCCAAACCCTTCATCAGCTCCCAAGTGTTGATCACTTCGAAACTCTCTCGAGGGGACGATCTCTTCTTTTCTAAGCTCTTTCGAGGGGGTGATCTCTTCTTTTCAAAGCTCTCTGGAGGGGGCGATCTCTTCTTTGTTATTTCCCCGATTTGCCCCTTGATCGGCTCCCTATCTTGCTTTTGATCCGGCGATTTGTCAAGTTTGAGCAATCCGTAGGTGCTTGAAGTGAGAGAGACGACATGATTGCTGCCATTCTCTCTCTCTTCTTCTTTTCTCATCTCTTTCTTCACCAGCTTGGATGAGACACAACCCATCAATTTTGCGATGATTTGCTCTAATGGGTTATTTTTATTTTTTGCAATTTGAAGTGGACAGATGTATATGTTTTGGGGGGGAGGGAGAGAGAGAGAGAACTTCGAATGTACAAAGAAAATGGTGCAATTTAATGTGAAGCAGAATGCACTGATGCATGGTATCTGGAGTCAAACAAAAAGGAGATTTTGAAACGAGCATCATAAATTTTAGAACAAATTACACTTTTTTCCCAGTTGTTTCTAACTATTACAGACTACCCCAACCTTTATGAAATTAAATTTTTTCTTCTATTTCAACAAGCAAGTTTTACTAATATCCACATACTGTTTTACCCCTATTTTCTTATGTTTTAATTAGTGCTCATTTTTTTTTCATATAACACCTTGTATATGTATATATTTTTTGAAAAGTTTTATTTACATATAATGAAATATAAATTAAATAGACAAACAAAATATAATTTCTTATTAGCACTCTTAATAAATTTGCTCATTTGTCTCTAAATTT
>MKEJ01050093.1:5402-16610 GCA_001753735.1 Embelia ribes | reverse complement strand
TCTTTCTTACCTCCAACCTTTTCCATCTTCTTTATTTCCATATCTTCATCTTCACCATCTCTCACTACATCTTTTTTTATTTTTTCTTCTCCGCCGAACCCACAAACCCCATTTTCTCTCTCTACCAAAACTCTACAAAATCACACAAAAAAATACTTTCTATCACCATTGGAAATATTTCTAATGAAGCACATTAAAAAACCAAATATGTGGCTTGACATACACATATGCGTGACTTGTCGTTCGTCTATGTACAAGTTTAATGTCAACATTCGACAAAAAAATGAACGAATGTCTAGTACACATTCGTCCTCCTGGTGAATGTGGTGTTTTGGAATAAGAATTCCTAGGCACTACATTCACCCACTAGTGTGACAAATGTATACTAGACATTTGTTTATATGATTATCAAAATAGACATTCTCTAACCAAAATGCCAAATGTCAAGCACACATTTGACACTTTGATAGACGAATGTGTTGTCAATGCATTATGTTCCAGGCACATTAAAATCGTAACAATCGCCCACTATATAGTCAAATATTTACAATATATTAGCCACTTAGGTGGACAAATGTATCGTAAATCTATTGAATGTTTTAAAATTACAGTACAAGTGAACGTTAGAATGGTGCAAGTAGCAACTTTTTAATTAAATTTTTATAATGCAGATAGTAAAATAGATGATACAAATAAACATGATCCGAAACGGATCGATTTTACCTCGATCTAAGACATGCTCATTTTTTAATGATCCTTGATTTTTTAGACCGGAACCGGGTTGCTCAAATTCGATTTGATCCAAATCGGTTCCTATACGGTCGGTCTAAATTCGGTCCGATTCTCGATTTCTTGAACATTACATGATTCATATCGACTAGGTCCTATAAGCAATTTTATCATGTTGCTCAATGCATATCATGCAACCAGATTCTGTATATTCTTTGTTAAAATTTAACAATAAGTTCAATTGCTTTAAAGAAAAGTACAAAACATAGAATAAATATGCTATACTAAGTATTAATTACATTAAAAACTTTATTCTTATATATGCCTATGTATGTATTAAAATTAGAGAGTTATATGAAATCCAATTAATTAGTAATAACAAAACCATGACGATCATGTTGATATTAAAATTTTTATCGAACATGTATGAGACGATGCATTATGGTATGAGATTTAACCAATATGAAAGGGATAATTTTTTAGTGAAAAATCATAAGACCACTGGGTTAAAAAAAGTGAATGTTTAAAGGTGAAATTATCAAATAAAAAAATTGCAAAATTTTGTTGAGTTTCAATTCAATGGAAACATACACATTATATATATATAATAATAATTATTATTATGTACATGTGTGTAGATACACATTTATAATATTTAATAAGTTGTATATTTCAATTCATCTTGTAAAATTTATTATCTTTTTCTATGTATGTGGGTATGTACATTTGTATAAAAAAATTTATAACTAGTTTAAATTTATGTCTGAATCGTATCGGTCAAAGCTTATGTCCGTATTGAATCAGTTTCGGATAATTTTATCGTAAGCTAAGACTTGGCTTTAAAAGTTTGATTTTTACTGGATTGATTCCATATCAATTACATTCCCCTTGGGAACAAATTTTTTCGATCTAATTTATATTCGACTACGAATCGAATTTCCATTTTAGATTATTTTTTACGACACTAAATAAAACTGCATAAAACCTTGAAAACTCCAACCACCCCGCTCGTGTTTCACAACCCTCCAATTGTGGCACTACCGTAAATCAATCCCATCTCGAGGGATATAAGTGCCATGCACAGATATATCACCCACTGATGACGTGTCGGACTTGGAGGACACGACTCGCCCCTCCACAATTCAAAACCCACATCATTCTCGAAAACAAACACACCAATTTCCAATCCTGGCCGTCTATCTGCTCCACGTCACCTATCCGCGCCATTCAAATCTGACGGTCAAGTTCCAACCATGACTAATCACATCAGACAAACTTTCAAACTCTTCCCCCAATCCTTTCGTTTTAATTTCATTTTGTCCCTACGACTCGTACTTGTTTCAATTTAATACTTATCACTGAACAATTTAACCTAGGATGTGTTTGGTGGCAGATTTTAATCTAAAATTTTCAACCGATCCTTTTTACTGTTTATCCTAAACAAAATGAAAATTTTAACTTAAAATTCAAATAATGCAATGCACATCAATCTATGAAGTGTTAGAAAATCGTAACATAAAATTATAATGAAAGTGTGTATGGTTGAAAAATTACTTCAATTGAGTATATTTTATATATATATATATATATATATAAAAAAAGAGGTTACCCCAATATTTACACAATTAACATATCCTTACAATCTCAATCGAGTCAATCCTATGTTATTCTTTAGACATTCCACCGGCCTTGGACGATTGATCTACCGCTGCCTTATGCAGCTTAACGACTTGCCTCGAAAACAAAACAGTTATGCTAAAATGTCAAGAATGAAGTTTATTCCAATTAAATAATCACTTCTCTTTAGCCAAATTGAAATATAGCTAAATCAATCAAAGAGACAATTTCAAATTAATTAATTGGGTCAGTTCATTCGTGGAATTTGTTAATCTCACCCGGGCCCCAGCAAGCCTGCAGAAGAATCTTAGGGTTTTTCTTGTTGCAAAATTGGGGTCATCATAAATTCGAGAAACATACACCGAACTTGCTAATAATAAGAAAAAAAGTTATCAATAATAAAGTTAAAAAATTATAGGGACCACGAAAATTTCTGCAGCGTTAGAATTGTTTTTTAAGCAATAAAGCGACTGGTTTTGCAACTGATTTTCCATCGCAACAAATTGGAATAAAATTAGTAGTAAAATTTAATAGAGGGGAAAGATAGAGTAAAATGAAACTCACATGGGAAAAATGAAATTTCGCCCAACCTAAGTTCAAACCCTTCCGCTTAACTCAGGTTAACCTAACCACGATAAACTAACCACCCCCTCCCCCACACCCACACCCACTCCGGGTCATCTATTGGGAGGCTCATCTCGACCCGCGCCACCCTCCAACACCTAGAGAGATACAGAGAGAGACAAGAGAGAGAGAGAAAGAGAAAACAACACTTGTTACCGATATTTTTCACAAAACCCCTTCTTAGGAAAAAAAATATTGCGAATTAGGGCTTCCCAGAAACCATGGACGAGATCTGGGAGAGGGCGGTGGATACAGCTATAGAGGGCCAAAGCGACGTCGCTCAGGTTCGAACCCTAACCCTAGACGGTGCCGTTAAGTGCGTCTACGGCCGTCTCCCGCCGCCGGCGCTGTTCGAGAAGTTTCGCAACCTCCAGCACCTCTCGCTAGCTAACATAGGCCTCTCCTCACTGGAACAGTTCCCTCGTCTTCAGAATTTGCAGAAATTGATTTTATCGGATAATCGAATCGCGGGAGGGCTCGATCTGCTGGTTGGGGCGGGGCTCGAGTCGTTGCGGGATTTGGACTTGTCAAATAATAGGATTAGTGAAGTGGCTGATTTGGGGCCGCTAGCGGAGATGAAGCTGGTGTCGCTTGATTTGTACAAGTGTCCGGTGACGAGGGTGAAGGATTATAGGGCTAAGGTTTTCGGGTTGATTAAGGGGTTGAAGTATTTGGATAAGATGGATGATGAGGGGAGTGAGCGTCCGGAGTCGGAGGATGAGGAGGACGACGATGAGGAGGAAGGTGATGACGTGGTGGAGGAAGAGGATGGGGAGGAGGAGGAGGATCCGGGTAGTGGGGAGGTGGATGGAGATGATCGGACAGTTAGGATGAGTAACGGGCATGGGGATGGGGTAGTGGATGTGGACGAGGACGGGAGCGATGCAGATGAGGAGGAGACAGAGATTTCTAGGTCAAATTTGGGGTCGAATGGGTTTGGGGTGGAGGAGGATGAGGTGGAGGAGATTGATGAGGACGAGGAGGATGAAGAGGATGTGGTCGAAATACATGAGATTGAGGATGATAGTAGCGAGGATGGGGTTGAGGATGAGGATGGGGAAGAGGAGAGTGAGGAGGAAGTGGATAACGAGGAGAAAGACCTTGGGGAGGCTGGGAGTACAGGTAGGTTGACGAGTACAGATGGGGAGATTGACGGGCACGAGCAAGGGGAGGATGCGGGGGAGGATGATGATGGGGAGCCGGGGGAAGAGGAAGTTGGGGTCGAGGAAGATGGGGAGTTTGATGAGGAGGATGATGACGATGATGATGATGATGATGAAGAGGAGGTGAAGATCCACTTTTAATTGATACCATGCCTTTGCCTTTTCACATATTGCTATAGTTAATTTTTTGTTAAGACATGTGCATTTGTCATTTGCATGTTTAGTTCCGTGTGATTGCTTTTAAGCTGCTATTGTATGCATATAATGCATATGCATGTCTAGTTAACTAGTGTAGTTTAACAGGATTGCTACTGGGTTGCAGTTGGTTGCATTTTTTACATGTAGACATTGGTTAATATATATATATATATAGTTATTTATTATATTTTTTATTTTATTTTTTTCATTGCAGAAGAGCAATTTTTTATTGTTATTATTAAGGGCATCATTTGTCTGAACATGCTGATGTGTGTAGTTGTTGGTTGTTGGATTGATTTGTATTTTCTTTGAAAGATCCCATTGATTGGTAATCTTGGTTCATTATAAGGTTCATGTGTTCATAGTGTTATTGGCATTGAATTTAGATTTTTGTTAATATGTTGTTTTGCTGTTATATGTTGATTCCTAGTCTTGATTTGTAGCTGATAGTGCAATTGTTGGCTTTAGAGCAGAAAAGAAGGAATTTATGTGTAAATCTTTAACTTTTAAGCACACTTATTGTCCTAGTTTTCTGGATCCATGCTCTTTTTTAAACTGTTGTCATGCTCAAAACTGTGAATTTGATATATGGCACTACGACTTTATGCCCAAGATGGGTGCCATTTATGTTTTTGATAACCAGTTTAGTGAAGAATTTAGGTAATTTTCCATTGCCTGTCTGGATTGATAAATCAAATTATTGTTGTTTTCCCCATTTTTATTTTGTTTTTAGCTCATCGAAAAATTGCATGGCATGAGGCAGTAGGGTGTCGTTTTATCGATTTCCATTGTAATATGCTTCTTCTTTCATGCTAAACTAAGAGCATCCTTCCTCCTTGGATAGATATGGTTATTAAATTTCTTGTTTTGGAGATTGTTTCCTTACTTCTATATGTTATTCTTTCATGCTTTGTTGGATTTTGTAGTGCTACGTTTAACTTTGGGTAGATTGTAGTATTTTAAAATTTTTGTAGATCTTGAAATTGTGAATCATTTGGAATTTGAGCAGTGCTTCTTTGGCTTTTCTATTTGTTTTGTTAATGTCTGCTAATTTTCTTAATGAAACAAGAAAAATGGGATAGTTTATGATGTCCTTTATTTTCAGTCAGTACCCAAAATTTGTGCTTTTGGTCCTTTTTGCTTCTTGGTTAAATGTTTTTTCTTTTTGAACTGTATGTTTGCTTGTTTTACCCCTTTCCCCTACTTATTTGAATGGTCTGTCGTCTTTTCTATTTAATTTGTTGACCTGATGTTCTGGATTTTTGTCATTTGATGATTTTAATGGATTTAATTATTTATAGTTTTGTTATTTTGGTTTTGTGCTTGTGAATTTACAAATGCTCTGGTGCTTGGACACAGGATGAAGAAGATGAGTATGGAGAAGGCTATCTGGTACAGCGCGCGAGGCCAGTTGAGGAAGACGGTGGAGGTAGTGACATGGATCCTGGGAATGGAAATGATGACCCGGAAATGGACGAAGACATCGAAGATGGAGATGATGATGAGGATGACGATGGGGAAGTTCAGGTCTTGCAACAACTCCCTTCCACCTCATCATCTCATAAGAGGAAGAGAGATGACGATAGTGACGACGACGACGACGATGGTGACGATGGTGGTGATGACGACGAGGAAGATGACGATGTTGTAGAGCATGCGAAGTCCCCGAAGCACAGGTAGCAAAGAGTTATGGAAGATGGTTGGAGCTTGGTTCACCCCTCTGGGATGATTGTTGGTTGGTTGGTAATTATTTCCTAGTTTTTCAAAACAGATATTGTGAAGGAGGGAAAACTATGAACCTTGTTTAAAAGTTAGTTGCTAGCTTTGATGAAGTGGCCGTTACTTGGGGTTTATTGTTCAAATGTTAGTTTGTTGTGAGAAATTTCTGCTGTTTTTCCCGCTTTTGAAAACAGTTTTGAAGGGACCTGAATTGGAGGGAAAGTAAAAAAGAAGAAGTTTGATTATATATTTAAGTTTATGATATGATATGATGATTGTTGAATGTTGATGCAGTCCTGTGATTGGCTGGTGAAGTGGGTTGTATGTAGCTTCTGGTGCATGCGTTTCACTCAATCCATGGTACCTCAGGAGGTCTCTCAGTGAGGTTGTGTAGCCCATGTGGCAGTTTTTAATTTTCTTTTTCCATTTTTTGTTGCAAAAGTAATGAGGGATTTTAAGTGCTTGTGCACATGAAGGTGGTATCATTTCTGAGTAAGTACAAGAAGCCTATATTCTGGAAATGGGTCACCGCTGGTTTATGGATCTGTGTAACTCGGGTTTGGATCATGTACAGGTGGCAACCTGTGAATAATGGTTGTATTAATCAATTCTGACAGGTCTAAGATGACAAAAGATGGGGGCTAATTACACCGACACTCCCTGACAATTCTTTTACCATTACACTATTGAGCCATGTAGTTCTAATAATTCCACTGGGAAACTGTTGTAACAACACAAAGTAATTGGATTATAATTTATTTGAAACTTTCAAAATTCAGTCCTTAATAATGTGCATCTCTTTGTAAACAAACAATATCATCAATCAATATAATTATTACATATGAAACACGTAGATTGTTTTAAAAATAACAACTAGCATATGACCTGAAATTCTACTATTAAGTTTTATCAAAAGCACATGAATAGTTAAAACATCTTTTATTTTTCTCTCTATCCGAAGCTCTTTGTTAGTACTTTAGAAAATGAAGATAAGGTGTCTCTTAATAAACACTCATTTCTTTCTTTCTTCCACGCATGCATAAAAGCATTTTTGCTTTTCTTTCCCTCTTCGTTTCATCATTCTGCTACCATGAATACCTCAAAGATGATGTTTCTATCTCTAAATCCCCTCCCTCTCCATCCCAAACCTCTTGGCCTTCTGTCCAGAAACCCCAAACCCCGCACTCGTGCACTTGGAACCTCAGCCATGGCAAAGCAGACAAGCGAAGCCGGCAACGGCACATTAGACAAGATTGCCATTGCAAGTGGCTTAATCTCAACACCGGTGATTGCATGGTCCTTGTACACCCTCAAGACCACGGGCTGCGGCCTACCACCAGGCCCGGGTGGGTCCATTGGGGCCCTTGAGGGTGTGAGCTACTTAGTCATCGTGGGAATCGTGGCGTGGTCGATCTACACCAAGTCTAAGACTGGATCAGGTCTGCCCAACGGGCCGTTTGGGCTTTTGGGGGCAGTGGAGGGGCTTTCTTACTTGTCCTTGCTGGCAATTGTGATTGTGTTCGGGTTGCAATTTTTGGAGCAGGGTTCTATCCCTGGGCCTCTCCCCACTGACCAGTGCTTCGGCTGAGGTTTCATTTGTTTTCCATTTCAAAAACTGGTCTTGAAATAGTAGCTGACTTTGTGTATTTAGTTCGTATGTGAATTGGAAATGGAGAACAATCCAAAAACATGAAACTCATTTTGCATATGTCATATGCTGTTCTTAATTAGTCTTCATGTGAATAATTTTTTGTTTTCTGTTCATCGAGTTCTTGAGCTTGCAAAAAATCAACTCCGCATCTTTCTAATATATATTATATACATGTGATGCGAAAGTGGTGTTATTTCATTTTATTTTCCGCATAATTAGTGTGTTCAGACCAATGTGACAGGTGTGTATTCGATAGTAACGCGTACTTGGGTTACAACCTTTTGAATGTGCACGTCTACAGAGATTCTAATATGCTCAAGTTAAAGCTAATGCATTTGTCCACAAATAAGTGCCCGATGAAATCGGTGGAAAATGTTTGGTCAGGTGTCTAGCAACACAGTTTGGTCAGGCTAGTTGCCAGACCATAGATTTCTAGGTAAAAGGTATCGAATCTTATTGTCTTATATAGCAAGGAAGTGTTTTTTCAAGGAGGGCCGGGTATTTTTTAAAGGAGAGCCGGGTTACAAGAGTATAAATTTTTTTTGACACATATATATATGAATATTTTGCGAAATTTTTTGGGATCGCGACCCCTCGACCCCCTCCTTGGGACTGCCACTGGACAGGCTATGTGAAATCACTAGTGACATGGGAATGCTGAGGGGAAAACTTAGTATTGTTACAAAATCTTCTTCCTCAACCAAACACTAATACCAAAAATTCGGAGTGGCTAAGGGTGCATGAAACTCAAGAACTTTCCAAGAGGTCACTCATCCTGTTATTATTCTCACGTGTGACACAAGGACTTCCTAGGAAGTTACCCATCATATAATATTCTCGCCCAATCACGGTTAACTTGTAAGTTCTTTTGGGATCCAAATCAAAGTGTTGGTATGATCGCACCTGTGAAATGTGACCAGTTTTGTTGGTTGCCATCATAAACTTATTGTCATCCTCCTCCTTTATTCAAACTTAGGACTAGTTATGTTTTTACGAGAAATATATAGACGGAGTTTAGTAATCAGAGTTCTTATGGGATTCGAATCAAAGCGTTAGTATGATCGCACCCATTTTATGATTGGTTTTGTTGGTTGGCCGTCACAAACTTACCGCCAGCCTCCCTCTTTATCTAGGTTTGAGACTAGTTATATATTTACGAGAAATACATATGTGGAGTTTAGTGAAGTTACAAGATAAATTTTAAAAAAATAAACTTGTAACAATGTTATTCTCGAATATATATAGCTAGAAGAGACTACAGAATCCCTACAATTGCTGCGATTTGAGCATTTTTTCGGAATATTTCGGTCTCGTTGGGTGCATGGATTTCTCGTAAAAAAATAACAAAAAGAAAATATCTTTGTAAAAAATCATACATGCACGAATAACATTCTCCTTCAATCACATTTTCTCAACTTGAACCACTTTATTTCCTGTCTTTTTTGTGAAATAACTGAACAATATCTAAATAGTAATTGAAATAAAATAAAAAAAAAAAACAAAAAAAAAAAAAAAAAAAAAAAAAAANAAAAAAAAAAAAAAAGTAAATGAAAAAATTTTATAGAAAGTCGCATTGAAAAATCAAATATCTTCTACTTCCTTTTGTGAAAGCTTTCCCTTGCTCAACTAATCTAATAATTTTACATTGCTTGCACCAAAAAATGAAATAATAAAGCAGACATGAGCATATCAAAGCTTCACAAAATGTAAGCCAAATAAAACCAAAATTAGTCGAAAATAAACCAAGAAGTTGTTACCAAAACAAGTTGCACCAAACGAAACATTATAACTCCACAGTGTTAACGGCATCATTGATACCTATGTAGACGGGCAATCTAGCATAACAATTTAGAGAGATGTTTACAGAGATGTTTGCGTAAAACAATAGTTAGCTACTCATTTATACAATAAATTGAGTTTGTTGCTTCACCAATAAAATACAATCGTGCGGTATCTAGTTACAACATGACACGGCATCCAAAGGTGTTCAAACGAGCTTGCTAAGTGATAGGCTGAGGGGATATTTGTATTGCCGGGAGTAATAATGCCTTTTGACATTTTCTTTTCGGAGCGCGAGATTTCTAATTTTCGACATGAGAAATAAGAACATTAGTCTCTAGTTAATTTTAATTATTTGTAGAACATACTGATAATAGGAAAATTAAAGGGTCACAAAATTTCGGATAAAATTGGGAAGAACTGGAATGCTAGTCCCCTGTTAGTTCCTAGACTAAATTTTATGAATAATGAAATATTTATGTGGGGTATAATTGTTCAATAATAGGACTAATAGTTCCATCCTTCCTCAAGAAACAAATTACTACCTCATTTTGGCAAGAAATATTCAAGGACTGCTATCACATATTGTAAGTTTTGGTAAAGAGAAATGCTAGCAAAGGCAAAATGTTTATTCAATGTCATTCTCGTGTCACTTACAGTGTGTTGAGGCCTCGTAAATGAAGGCCAATATGAGCATATTGGTTACAGCAAAATCTCTTAGATTGGGGAATAAGCAAGGCTAACTAAGGCAAGAGATAATTCTAAATATTGACACTTAATTTAAATGATTTGAGTATATATCTAATACTCCCCTCGAGATGGAGTGTGGAATTTATGATACCCAACTTGCTGAGCAATACTTCAAATTGTGTCGAACTCAATGGCTTAGTGAACAAATCAGCTGGTTGATTCATGGTTCGTATGTGAGCTGTTCGTATCATCCCTTCTTGAATCTTTTCACGAACTAGGTGACAATCTATCTCTATGTGCTTCGTTCGTTCATGGAATACCGGATTGGAAGCAATATGCAGGGCGGCTTGATTGTCGCAGAATAATGGGGCAGGAGTGCATTGTAGTACGGTGAGATCGGAAAGCAACGAACACAACCAGGCAATTTAACACATGGTGGAGGTCATGGCTCTATATTTGGCCTCTGCAAAAGATATGGACACCACCCTTTGTTTTTTTGTTCCCCATGAGATGGGACCAGAGCCCAAAGCGGTATAGAAAACCAGTGGTCAAGTTATGAGAAATGGGACAGCTAGCCCTTTTGAAGTCGGAAATCAGAGGTGGCAGAAAAATATAAGCCTCGATTGACAAAGCCCTGAAGGTAGCAAATGACTCGTATAGCAGCATCATGGTGAGAAGTCTGAAGAGTGTTCATGAACTGGCCTACGAGATTAATGGCAAATGTGATGTCCGACCGAGATACGGTGAGGTAAATGAGATGACCAATGAGGTGGCCATAACTACTAGGATCCTCTAAAGGATCCCCATTGTCCTCAATAAGCTTAGGATTCTGTTCCATGGGCAAAGAGGTGGGACGATACCCTAGTTGAACTCCTTCATAAATAATGTCAAAGTAAATAATGTCAATATATATGATATTTCAGTCGACTGATATATCAAATATTCAACTCTGACTTGATTTTGACTTTTCGAATCTCACATTTTCAACTTTTAAACTTATATGTCGATTGATACAGATACATGTCGACATATTACTCA
>MKEJ01050092.1:0-11757 GCA_001753735.1 Embelia ribes | reverse complement strand
GCGCAGTCCTCTGAAAGCATAAATGCAAAGGAAATATAAATATAGAGGGAACCCTAGAACTAGGACAATGATGAAGATAACGAATAATAGAAAGATAAAGACTAGTGTGGGTGTGTGTGTAGTACCTGGGGATCTTATCGATTTCGAATTCGACACCATCTCTGGCTAAAACAAACATCTCGTTCACAAACGGAACTGGCATCCCGTTTTGAAACAGCTGCGGATTCAAAGCCATCTCTTCCTTCGATCCAACCAATCTCTTTCTCTCTCTCTCTCTCTCTCTATATATATATATATATAGATATAGATAGATATAGATATATATCCCTCCCTCCCCAAGCTTCCACGGCTTTCCGGATTCTCTGATCTCAACGCGTCCTATTAATCTTTTCTTTAAGGGTAAACTACATTTTGCCCCACAAGGTTTCTGATAATTTCATACTTACCTCAATTCTTTATGAAATTACACTTATACCTCACTGAGGTTTTATTTTTTCGTCACATGCAAATTAAAAATTAGATTGAATGCATGATTGATCTACTCCCTCTCTCAATAAATAATAGGCCTATTTTTACTATGGCACGGAGTTAAAGACAACAATTTGTGGATTTTCAAATTTGAATGAAATATATGTTAGCAATTTATCCCTATCAACTCTTGTATTTTTTTTATTTATAATAATTATGAGGGATAATTTTGGCATTGTATTTATTTTTTGAATGATTGTATTACCCAAAATGGAAATAAGCAATTTTTTTGGAGGGCTAAAAAAGTGGGTCTATTATTTTTGGACTAAAAAAATATAACTTACTAAAATACCCATCAACTGATATTATTTCTCTATTTTTTTGGAATAATGATATATATAGTTATACAAAAAAATTGTACAAATTAATTTTGTGTGGTTAACAATTAACCATATAATCCTATAAAATTTGTATAAGTTTTCAATACAATTAATTTGTATATATATCATTATTCTTTTTAAAAATTTTAAAATTAGATTTTATTTTATAAATAAATATATTTTTTTAAGTATACAGTGGTTTTTCTTTAATTTTTCAAATGATTTGCTTCAACATGGATAAAATAAAGCAAACAAAAATCGGTGCTATGATCTATCCATAGTATGACTAGGGGTGAGCAAGCTTTAAATATTCCTGAAATTCAAACTGAAAAATAAAACTAATTATTCAAAAAAATAGTTTGGTTTGAAATCGGGATTTAAATTCTACAAAATTTTGTGTACCTGAATACTTTTGGTTTAAGATTGAGAAATAAATATAAAATTTTTGGGTTTTCCAAAATTTTCAAAAAATTTAACTCATTTTAATTTTTATATATTATTCATTTAATCTTATATGCTAAATTCTTGGGTATCCCAAAATTTTCAAAATAATTTCGAGTTAGAATCGGTAGTTGATTATAAAATTATTCGAGTATCCCAAAATTTTCAAAATATTTAATTTATAAAATATTTATTTAATCTTATTTATTTCAAAATTTTAGGATTTTCGATCTCAGGATCGAAATTTGACCTATTTTTTGTTTTGATTTCGGTTCAATTCCTCATTTAGTTTGGTTCGGGATTGATTCTCAATTTTTTAGTCCGAAAATTTTGAAAATTTGATTTCGCTTCAGAAAATTCCCAAACCGCAGATCACCCCTAACTATGACTGCGTAAAAAGTATAATTTCATATATGTTAGGAATATTTTAAACTATCAAAAAACCTCAAGGGGCAAAGTAGAATTTATCCTTTCTTTAATTTATTATTTCATTGCGAAAAACTCATTCCGCCCCTACGCGTTTAATCGTCTTGCAATTTGCTACCAATTATTTCATTTGTTTCAATTGTTTTCTATAATTTTAGTCGTCTCCTATCTTTTAACCTGTTTCAATTTAGCTCCTATAATTTTTACTCTAGTTCCAACTTACTCATATCTTTAAAGCAAAGTCCCCGTAAGAGTAAATTACACTTTGGAAGCATAATATTTCTGACAATTTCATAATACCAACAATATTTCTGAAGTTACACTATCTCCCACAAACTAAAATCTACCTTTATTTTGTCAAATCAAAATTAGCAATGTCTAACAATAAGATTAATTTTATGTATCATATCATAATCCGAGAAATATGGCATTTGTCTTATGACGAGCACAAAGTCCCTCCCATTGTACAAGAAATAATGGTGCTTTTTTTTTTTTTTTTAATTCAGATGTTTGAAAAGATACTTGTGTCTTCAACTTCCGCAATTTGGTCACTGCTACCCATAGAATAGCAAATCTCATAGAAAAGAGATACTACCATGTAGCTCTGCATGAAAAACAGTAGCCCCAAAGTGGTGATACTACACTTTTCATTTTCACCACATAGGTTTTGGTCATATATCAGGAGGGACAGAAAAAACTATTTAATAATAATAATAATAATAAAAGAACTTTACTGTTTGCATGTACTTATAATTCCGGTGAGTTGGAGAAAACACACTGCTCAATAGAACTTGACTCATGTACAAAAGTAGATCAAAGATATGCAAAACTTTGGCACCTAAGCTTAATAATTACTCTCTTGAAAATTAAACAACCTTTTCCTTTTTTTCAATGGAAAGAAAAGTACAATTTTATTGAAAATTTTTCCATAATGAAGGGTCTATCAATCTGGACTCCCATTAAAACTAGCCTATTTTGATGGGAGCCCTAAGCCCGGATAAAAGCCCACTTCTCTCTCTCTCTCTCTCTCGATCTGCTTCCCTGTTTTAATACCGGCCACCGTTCGCCGTCGATCTTCGCCTTACTCAAATTCCGGTGCACTCAACCTCTAAAAACCATGAATCCCGAGTAGTAAGCCCCAATTTCATCTTTATTTCTATAGTTTTGAAATTAGGTTTACGTTCAGCATCGATCTTAATTTTAACGCTTAGATTATGAATATTTTAATCTGAGGTCCACTGGTACGCTTTGTTTTTTAGCTGAAAGAAAATTAGGAAAATGATACACGCACCTATATAATTATACCAAAGTGGGCTCTTATTTGAGGTTGGTTTGATGCAGCTTTTAATAGGCAAAAAAGCCAGCTTATTTCTGACTTAGGATTTGTTTGGTTGCCGCTTATAAGCTAATAAGCTGGCTTATTTGAGATGGGGAAAAAAGCGGAGTGTTTTTAAGCTGTATTGTCACATTTGGTTGGCTGTCAAATAAGTTAGATAAAGTTATTTAAATAACGATAAGATTTTTTATTTGGGAATTTCTTTTTTTAATTTCATTAATAAAAATAAAGAAAAATCAACCCAGTAAAACCAACGTCCGAAAATCTTACCGCTGCATTCAAATAAGCGAAAAGCTAGCCTTTCCTAGTTTAAAGCTTAAAAGCTTATTTGCCCTAAATAAGCTAATAAGCTAGCTTTTAAGCTAGCCAACCAAACATTACCCAACTTATAAGCATAATAAGCAAATAAGTTGGGCTTAAAAGCCCCAACCAAACAAGCCCTAAGGATTTGTTTAGTTGTAGTTTTTGAGAAAATAAGGTAGCTTATTTTTTACTAAAAAAAAATTGAATGCATCCAACTTACTTAAGTCAAAATAACAAATAATCTCAGCTTAAAAGTTGAGTAGCCAAATTCTGTCAAGTTTTTAAACAAAAAAAACTGGCAAGTTGGAGCTTATAAGATGTAACCAAACAAACACTAAGAAAAATGTTGTATGTATCAAGCTTATTTAGGCCAAAACAGCTCGGTTCAGTTTTTAAGGGAAAAAATAGAACTTAGAAAGTGCAACCAAACAAGCCCTTAATATGTAATCGAGTGTTGATCCTGTTTACCCTCATTTTCATGTAAAGATCCACATAAGATTTGGTATTCTTTTGACATATGATTGTCGGTAAGTATATCATTATGTACTGATATGTTTTAATCCCGATTAGTAAGTTTCAATTTTCTCTTACTTTATTTATCTTATTTCTATTATCTTGAAATTAGGTTTACATACTTCTATTATACATTTCACTAATTAAAGTTTAGGTCTTGTTATTTTGCAATGGGAATTTTTAGCATTGATTTTGATTTCAACCATTAGATTAAGAAATTGTAATTATAGATCCGCTTCATGGTTCAGAGTTTGGCTGAATTATTAATTCCGTATATAAGAGCATTCATACCAATATATCTATTCTTCTTTTCTAAATCTTAATCTCGACAGCTCAAATTCCAAAATCAAGAATTTAAGACAGGGAATGCCCATACCAGACTCCCTAAACTCAAAAATAGCATTTGGATGAACAGGTTCCCTAGTTCAAGATGATCACTGTAGTGAATCTCCTATTTTTTTTAGGATATTGATAGTAACATATTGTGCGTTGATCCCGTTTTCATGAAAAAGTCAACACACAAAATGTTACTCCGTGAGAATTTGTATACTTTCCGCATCTAATTGTCGGTAAGTATATCATTATTGTTAAACTGAATTTTCGGGAGGTATATGTTGATACGTTTTAATCTTGATGATGATTAGTAAGTTCCAATTTCCTCTTTCTTTGTTGATTATATTTCTATCATATTGAAATTAGGTTTACATACATTGACTATACGTTTCTGTAGTTAAGGTTTTATTCTTATAATTCTGCTAGGGGAATTGTAGGTATTGATCTTGATTTCAACTCGGATCCACTTTTGCTATTGAGAGTTTAACTGAATCCTTAATTCCGCATATATAAGAAAATTCACTCTAGTTTATCTATTCTTATTTTCAAAATTTTAATCTCTATACCTCAAACTCTAAATTAGAGGCTGAAATTACAATTATAATTACAACTCGCGGATATAAATAAATAAAAGAAATGGCAACCCTAGCTGACCCATAGACCAACAATACCTATAAACACTTCTGTCAATTTCAACTATGCTAGTGAGTATAGCGGGTTGATTAAATACTTACGAGTGATGAGTTATTTGATGGTTTGGAGTTTAGCTGAATTGTTGTACAAGTGTTTGTAGTTTAAAAAAATGGATACACATTCGTAATTTTGTGTAAATAATAATGGCGTGGCATATTTTTGTGGTTCTGATATTATTGGGCAGGTAGTTCATTCCCTACGAGCCAATAGAAATAGCTCAAAATTGTGAAATTATCATTGCCACATCATTATGTGATACAAAATTATGTATTAGGTTAAAATAGATTGATGAAACGTTTGGTTATTTCATCTTTAAGTCATTTAAATAATTTTGTTGCAGGAATTGTTAGCATTGATCTTGATTTCAACCCTTAGATTAGAACATTGTTATCATATATCCACTGTTACGGTTTGGATGAATTGTTGTACAAGTGCTTGCACTTTAAAGAAAGAAAAGGATACATATTTTTGTATGTAAATAATAATGATGTTGCAATGGCTATTCTATAATTTTGATATTCTTTGGGGGGTTTCTCTCATGAGGCAATAGAAGTGGTGTAGCCGAACACTACCACATCACTTTGTAATACAATTGTATTAGGTTAAAATGGATTCATGATACTAATTCGGATTTTGGTCATATAAATAATTCCGCAACATGAATTTCTAGCCATGACTTAGTTTTAACCTATTGATTAAGAAATTGTGATCGTAGATCCACCGTTCCGATTTGGCGTTTAGCTTATTTTTTGCAAGAAAGCTTGTACTTTAGGGAAAGAGTATGCATACATAGGTTTGTATACATGCAATAATGATATGCCCCCATGAGAGTATGCATACATAGGTTTGTATACATGGAAAAAGTTGCAAAAAGGCCTGTAATTCGGATACTCTTCAGGAGGTGGCTTTTGGTCCCTACGAGTCATTAGAGGTGATTCAAGATTACAAATTGTCACTTGGACAATGTGTATACAAAAATATGTATGAGCAAGAAATGGAATTGCGATTTGTTTATCGAGCATGGTACTTATATTTTCTTTCCATCACGTGGTGATTAGGTTTACATTCATCGAACATACGTTTTACTTATCCAACTTTTGGTCTTATAATTTTACACTAGGAATTGTTTGCATTGATCTTGATTTCCACCCAAAGATGAAGAAATTGTAATCAATGATCCACTTTACGGTTTGGAATTTAGTTGAACTGTTGTACAAGCGCTTCTACTTAAGAAAAAAAGGGTACGCACGTATAATTTTATATATATGTAAGGCAAAGTTTTAATACATATCAGTATGTACAAATTTATACACATCACCATTTATATGTTGACAATTAGGAAAGAGATCAATTGCTCAAAATTTTTAATGACGTCATTGTTTCTCTCTCCTAGTTGTCAACATATGAATGATAATATGTACTAGATTTGTAAAAGCTCTGCCATGTACATAATAATGACGTGGCAATGATAATTGTGTGGTTTCTGACATTCTTCGGTAGTGATTGTTTCCCTCACGATACAATAAAGTGATTCAAAATTACAGAATTGTCACTGGGACATTTATGCGTATAGAAAATTATGTATGAGCTAGAGATAGAGTTACAATTCAACTAGCATGAATACTTCCATTTTAATGTTTGGGTTGAAAATACACTTGTTTATTCCGATGTAAAGAAAATTAAATGGTTCATGATACGGACAATAACAATGGTGATTATTTCAAAGGATGCATGAGTATGGTGCAAATAATTTGGTTTATTTGGGATCTTGAGGCGCCTAGACCCTTATCATTTGAGGAGCTAGGCGTCCACCAAGGACAGGCGCTAATTATTTTTTCAATGGGATTGATCAATTCTCTCAAATTCTTAAATTTTCTTATATATTTGGAGGTATAGAATTTTGGTACAAGTGCTGGCAGCTTCTTGATATATTATGCGTGGCCTTTTTTATAGTTAGTACTAGTAATACTTTCTTTGGTAAATAGAATAAGTGATGATGATAAATGACATCATAAAAAATAACATATGCCACAAAGATAGAACAAAAATACGTAAAAATACCATGATATGAGAGATATGTTAGTGCATTAGCTCAAGGAGCTTGCCTAGGCAATGCACTGGTGATGTCGCTCGTTTGGACATTTTTGGGACATTTTGGCTTTGTATCACCTTGTTTGAGCACTTGGGCGAGCGCCTTGAGAGATTTTAATAATAATACGTGATTTGAAGTAGTTTCGGAATCTTTACCAACCTCGTTGAACCAGTATCTTAGTAACTCAATCAAGTCAATCCTAATTACGGTGGATTCCTCCTCTGGATCTGAAGAAGGTGGATTCCCAGTTTAAAGAAGAAATTATAATGTGATTGGGAATCCCAATGAAGGGTACACAAGTCCACGTCACAACATCATATATTTACAATTCGGCTGCAATTCTCAGATGGCTATATAGCGTAATGTGTTTTCATTTATCATAAGATCTCTTAGATATCTATGATCACGCTTTCTCTTTTTTGTCTTCTTATTACAAAGCTGATCTGCTTGTATTTCTTATTTTGAAACTGTATTTTCTTTTGATTTAGGAAGAGTTGATCTGCTTGTCTCAATTCTTCTTCTATAAATTGAGGATGTAATGTTAGATTAAAAGAGACTTGAGCATTGAGATTGATAGTGTTTTGAGTGTTTCTTTCCTATTGTTTTGTTCTTCTTACTTCTTTTGCTTCTGACTCCTTGTTTTCTATCTTATTCTGCTTCTAGATTTATATATTGAGATTGATCGAGTGTTTCTTTCCTATTGTTCTGTTCTTCCTACTTCTTCTTTTGCTTCTAACTCCTACTTCTAGAAGCTTAAATATATTATTTTAATTGCCTAGCATCATAATGGGAATTTTTGAAGTTACTAGAAAATGAGCTAAAAAGAATATGAATATATATTCCTGAATTGATGCTTAGTGAGCTGGGTCATTTTCCTATGCTTATCTTTCCTTTAGTGATGTACCCCATTCCCAAGCTCCGCAAACCTGAATAGTGTTCCAACTAAGCTTACCCTACCCTACTGCCGAGGTAGACCCATTCTGTTTACCATAATGAACCGTGTTCTTGGTAACACTGAATTTTTAACATATAGATGGTGAGAGCTGTCTTAGATGCACACTTGGTTTCCTAAGGCCTTGGTTGTCAGTGATCTTTTCATGTAAGTATATTTTTAAAATGAAGATGCATGTGAAAAGGATTTTCAGAATCGCCTTAGGCACCGAGTGGCACTCGTGTTGTCTAGAATTTTATGCCAGCTAGTTTACCTGATACCTACTCTGTTTTTGCAGTGATTATTTGTTCAAGCTCTTGCTTATTGGAGATTCTGGTGTTGGCAAATCATGCCTACTTTTGAGATTTGCTGTAAGCCCCTAAATTTGTTATCATTGACAAGGTTAAAACATTTGGATTTGTGGACTCTTCCCCAGCTAGATGTTCACAGTCTCAGGCAGACAGTTTATCTTTTTCTCTTTCTACTTGTATTTATATCGTGGTGTTCTCTTAAGATTCTCATAGCTCTTATGCACTGGGAAAATGGTACTTGAAAGTTTCAATATGCTAAGAAAGCATCTATTTCGGTGTCATTCTCTAAGGTTCTCATGCATGTTAAGTTCTTCAAGATTTCAGCCTTTGGCCTTTTGAGCACCCTGTGGTCAACATTTGAAAGGTTGACAAGAGACCCTTGCACCGTGCCAATAAGAGAAACGAGTAACCAGTCCCAATCTCTTTATGAAAAGTGACACAAGAAAAGAATTCTAGAATACAGGAGAGTATCTTATGGTAGACATTATTGATTAGTCATATCAATTTAAGGATGTAATCCACCTTAGAACTGTATCTCCCTGGGGAAAGGTATGCATAGATTACATGTGTTACAAAGTTCGATACAATCTTCCTATGTGCTTGTGTGGAGTGCTATTGTGGATGCATGCATTTTTATATGCTTTTAACTCTTTTAAACTTTCAGTGATTAACTGCATGCTGATAGATGGCTACATTTTGGATTTCCTGGATTTATTTCCTTTTTGCAGGATGATTCTTATTTGGAAAGTTACATAAGCACCATTGGCGTTGATTTTGTAAGTAAGGTCACCTGGGTGATGCGTTGGCTTGATTTTACATCAGCAGCAGTTCTAATCTTTGTCCTCATTTTTTGTCGTAGAAAATTCGCACTGTGGAGCAAGATGGGAAGACTGTCAAACTTCAAATAGTAAGCTGATATGCTATACAACCTGTTGAGGGCATTACAGTATATATAGAAACAGCTCAGTAATCATGATGCTTCTATATCCTTTTAACTAGTTTTATGTGTCTTAATATGTTTATCAATTACATGTGCAGTGGGACACCGCTGGTCAAGAACGTTTCAGGACAATCACTAGCAGCTATTACCGTGGAGCTCATGGCATCATAGTGAGTTTTCTCATTTATTTTTTAGTTTTCCTCCCGTAGTCAGCAAGCAAAATTAATGTGTCCATGGGTTGGCTTCTACCTAGGTGGTTTATGATGTGACAGACATGGATAGTTTCAATAATGTCAAACAGTGGCTAAATGAAATTGATCGATATGCAAGTGACAATGTCAACAAGCTTCTGGTTGGGAACAAGAATGATCTTACCACAAAGAAAGTCGTGTCTTATGAAACAGCAAAGGTGAGACAAGCTCTTCGCTTTCTGAATAAGATTTGCTATTTGTTCAATGGAGTACATTTTACATTTTATTGCCATGAGAAGATTATGTTCATTTATATTCCTTAGGCCTTTGCGGATGAAATTGGAATACCATTCTTGGAGACTAGCGCTAAGGATTCCACTAATGTGGAGCAAGCTTTCATGGCTATGACTGCTGCCATAAAGAATAGGTGGGATTTCTCTTAACAATCTCATCGTAACAAATAATGAAATTTGTATGCTTCTTGCTTCTTACCTAAAATCCGTGAAGCGTTAATCAATTTAAAGGCTAAAAACCTTAAGAAAGGGTCAACCAATTTCTGTAAAACATTTTCCTTTAATTAACCAATAGTTCGAGATAAGAGTCATGTTATGGCATTTTGTTTGAGAGAATGACATCTTAATGATTTCGTTTTTATATTTGTTTGTGACAAATCCTTGGAGTTCCTATTATTTTGCCTGGGGTGAGTGCTAAAAATCCCCCATTTTCTGTGGTGCAAAACAGGATGGCAAGCCAACCAGCTATGAACAACTCGAAGCCCCCCACGGTGAACATTCGTGGACAGCCTGTTACTCAGAGCAGTGGTTGCTGCTCTTCTTGAACGCAAGAGGAGAACTAGTTGATGTCTACTCTTCCATATATAGCATTGTATTAAGTACCACCGTTGCTTATTTTACTTGTGTTTCCTTGCCTTGGAAACTCTCGTGCCATGATAGTCAACATTTATTTGATTGCCAATGCATGTACAAATGTTTCAAATTAGTTCTTGTGCAAAAAATTGCTTCATATTGCCATACACCTATACGTTACCCATTGTTTTGCACGAGTGAATCCATGTAACCTTGCTTAGTCCTTGTTAAATGGGGTATACCGTCATGGCTGTTAGGCGTCCGGATATGGTTACAAGTAATGTTTATGCAAGGGTGAGTTCAGTCACTTTACTCGGCCTACCAAGGTAGTCTTTTTGCCTGTAATACGATTACCTGTTAAGGCTTCATTATATTGAACCATGAACCCTATAATGTTCAAGTCGGTGAAAGAATATGGGAACTGAGCTCGTTCATATGTAAAAGAATAAGATTGCAGGCCTCTTTTATATTGTATCCATCCTCCTATTTTGAGCAGGAGGGCTCATCTTTGCCGTGTGGCGTATGGCGAAGTTAACATTGTGTAGCTGCCCTAGTTGGAAAACTGGCAAGGCCACTTTCATTTTGGCATAGCAATTTCTATATGCATTTTCGGAATAAACTTCATACCGGAAGTGAAATGAATCTCCAGTGATTTGTTTCAACTCCCGCTGGCAAGGGAAACCAGAACCATAATTAGATAAAGCCCGCAGGTTACTAAAACTATAAAACAAAAACATTCCATGTAAAAGTAAAAATAACATTCTAGTAAAGTCTGAATAACTAAATTGTCTGCATCTATCACAAACAAAACTGAGCAACAACGTCTGAGAGTCGCAAATCAAGTCTTCCCGGTGCTCCAAAAAATTTAAAACAGAGAACCACAATGTCCAGCATGGATGAAGTACGATGGAGCACATGAAAATAAATCCTTGGACTCTACATGTGCACTTTAACTTAAAGAACAACCTTTTACATAAACTCCGTTATTCTAGTTGAATTATACCCACGCTTGTGAAACGGAGTTGGAACAAACATTAAAGAACCTCACTTGGCACCCAAAACTGGGAACTGGCCAGGATCTTCAATTTTGGGCGCTTCCACACGATAACTGGTCCTACCTTCTCCTCCATAACCTTCACTGGGCCCACGCCCGCCACGTCCTCCACTACGTCCACCACCACGACGGCCACTTCCACCATAATACTTCTCTCCTTCAGCAGGCTTCAAGAACTCGTTAATGCTCAAAGACTGAAACAGTAGGCAAAACGACAACTTGTAAGCACAATACAAAATGGATGGAAGAAATCTACTAGCAAAACAATGGTTAGCTAAATTTTAAAAAATTGAGTAACAAGTAGGGGTGAGTATTCGGGTATACCCGACCCGAATTACCTAAACCCAGATTACCTGGAAAAAAATGAGATTCCCGAACCCGAATTATAAACAAGAAATCCGAACCCGAACCGAACCCGAATTAGACTAAAACCCGAACCCAAATTACCCGAACCAAACCTGAATTATATACATAAAACG
>MKEJ01050081.1:0-11894 GCA_001753735.1 Embelia ribes | reverse complement strand
AAATCTTCTCAACTTTGGCCTTGAGTTTGATCTAACAAACGGTAATGAATCAACGTGAGTTTATAGTAAAAAATACTCTATAATTCACCTAGAGTATGATTCTCAACTTTAATCAAATTTACGGACCTAGCACGAAAATTTAGGTCTCGGGAAATGAGAGAGAATAGGTGAGCAACTTGCTTAAAAATGTAGCCTAGGCTTCGGGGAGTCCAAATATGTCCCTCGTTTTCGGATTTGAGCTCCCAAGCTTGATGATCCCTTACTCACAAGTTTCTCTCTCTATATTTCGTCACTCTCCTTCTCCTCTATTGAAAATGGCTACTGGAATTGGTAAAAAAAAACACTTAACGTGTGAAATGGGGTGAAAATCCGAAACTGCCCCCAGTCGCCACGACGTTTGAACGACTTGGCTTCACTGTGTTGAACGGCATGCCTAGTTCAGCTAAGTTATAGTTTCAGCAACAGATTTTTCAAGGGCTATTTCTCGCCCATTTTCTCAAATTTTCTTCCAGGGCGTTGCCCCTGAAACCCCATAAGGGGCAGCCCCCCCTTGACCTCTGTGGACGTAGCGGAAAATACTAATTCTAATGATTCGTTCAAGGACAAAAATCACCCATAATTCTCACCAAGTCTCACATTAACTCATGAGTCTCACGAGCCTCACAATCCCACAAATATTATAACTCACCAAATCGTATATAACTCAAATACAATAATTGATCTCCATAGTAACTTACTAATCCTCAGACCTCCAAATACTTACGTCTAACATACAACTCATTAATACTCACGGCACTCACTATAGCCTCGTCATACGTGTAATAATAATATTATAATGCATTATATAATACTATTAAATACAAAAAATTTACCCACAATTTCTGAGACTTTACACTAGCAACATCTATACATCTTATTATCAAAGTTATTTGCTCTTGAGGAGTAGCATCAGAGATGCAATCAAGTATCACAAAAAAATATCGAGCCTTTTTTTTATCTTCTTTATAATTGCACTCTTGACACTTGATGTCAACATAGCTATCAATTCATTTTGCCTTTTATGACTTGAGATAATAATAATGAATATTTTTATTTTAAATGAGCCAAAAATGACGCTTCATTACTAAATCAAACTCTCCAATTGATTCAAGAAAGCTTAATAAATTTCCATTTGAATCCTCATAGATTTTTTCCTTTGTTCCACGAAATGCTATATTATTCATAACAAAACGTTTAACAATACTAATTACCCTGACCATGACTTCTCTCCAATGCTTTGTATCTTTCTTGATTTGCTCTTGTAATTCTTTATCAATTGTTTGATTTGTGCTCAACCTCATTTGTAGCTCATTCCAAGATCTAAGGTTAATAAGGTGTTCACGACTCTTTTCATGCTCTTTAACTTTATCCCCCAAATGTTTCCAATCATTAATTCCTTCATTTGCTAATTGACTCCTAGAATGAACTTTTCTTACAACTTTGCAACAAAAACAAAATATTTTATCCAAATTTTTCGAGTAAACCAACCATTTTCTATCAAAAAGTTCTCTATTGTTTATCTTTTGAAATTAATAATCCGAAGAGAACCCCCTATTCAAACCATCCTAGGGAAAAACAATATTAGTTTCTCTAATAGAACCCTTTTAATAAGCAAATCTCTCATTTTTCCATTTAAACTATCCCAAATTCTAGGATCATATTCAAAGGCATTGTATCTTCTAAAGGTTCACCCACGTAGTTTATTTCAATATTCTCATTGTCAAGCACAATCGTTTCTTCCATATTTTCTATCTGAACATTTTCATGTTCACTAACAACTTGAACTCCTTCGGTTACCTCATTTTCATTTTCATTTTCACCTATATCTTGAACTCCTTCCATTTCCTCATTTGCAAGATCATATACAACTTGAACTCCTTCATTTACCTCATTTTCATCTTGATTTTATGAGGAAACACATCTTTTCTTTAAAAATTTATCTAAAGAACCTCTTTGGGAACTTATAAGATCTTCTTGTTGTTTTTTTCTTTTTCTTTTTTCCATTAAAAATAAACAAGAATAGAATAATATAACTTGAGTTTGCTGCTAGGTGCTAAACTTGAAATTAATACTCTAGAAATACTTGATTTCTTGAGTTGACCTTTTTGGAACCCAAATTGTTACTAAATCTAACAAATGACACCTGAAATGAAGTAAAATAACAATAAGATAAGAGATGCAAAACCAGAAAAGATAATCCAACAAATATTACATAAATCACAACATATGCATAAATATAGAAAAAAGTAATCCATTACTTAAATATGCCCAATTTTTTTTTTTACTAATTTTGAAGTAATGTGTTTGTTTGGAATAATTATTTTTTTTCCGAGTATCTTAGATATGATTTTAAATAAATTTATGTTGAGTAAAAAATAAATTTATTTTGAGTTTACATCGAATATGATTTTTTTTTTTTTTGTCATTGATTGTTGAATTTCAAAATAAAATAATTATGAAAGATAGAGGAATATTTGAATTTCATAACAAATTCATCACTGCTTGTGTAATGGGGCAATCAATTTGTTTGGTTGAACTTTTAAGCATTCCAGATAGCTATTTCTAAAAAGGAAAAACAATAATTAGATTATCCAAAATTACAGATATTACAGAAGTGAGAAAAAAAACTTCCTAAAATCACATATTTGAAACCCTAAAGAGAAGAGGAAAATAAACATGAAAAAAGATAACATAACAACTAAATATACCCAAATTTTTTACCAATTAAGCAAAATAGAAGAGGAAAAAAACCTTAAAAAGTAAAAAAATAATAATTTGTTATCTAGAGGAGTAGAGGTGGAAGTGGCTAGAGGAGTGGAGGTGGTGTACGTGTTGCGTGGGATGTGGAGGTGGAATCGGCTGGCGGCTGCAATGGTGGAGAGGAGAAGAGAGGTGGCGACTTGGCAACTGGGCCT
The DNA here is from genome assembly GCA_001753735.1 of Embelia ribes. NCBI lineage: Eukaryota > Viridiplantae > Streptophyta > Magnoliopsida > Ericales > Primulaceae > Embelia > Embelia ribes. The sequence continues at coordinate 8,940 of MKEJ01050081.1, read as the reverse complement.
GGGCTTCGCATGCATGGACGGTGGGATGTTAGATTTGGTTTCGCCGAGAAATATAGAGATAATTAATAAATACATAAAGTAAAATGAAGAAAAAAAATATATATGTATGGGATATTTTAGAAATACAATAAAAGATTAGAAGTATTTTAGTAATTTCAACACAAAATTGAGGGCCTCCTATCAACTTTAGACCCATGGCAGGGCCACGGCTGCCCTGGGACAAGGTAGGGCCTGCAAAACGCTTCGGCTTTGCAGTAATCTGAATCGTGCTATGCTTGCCCGAAATAATCCGGAGTGGGAAATTAAACAGGGCACGTGACCCGCACATATGGTATGCCGCTAGATCATACGCCATTGCGGCATCCTCTGTGGGCTCGTATGTCCCAAGCCACACGCAGGCCCCGCCCTTTGCCGGGTTCCAGATCTCTGCTGCAAACTTCCCCCATGGCCTCTGCCTCACCTCGCTTTCATATAGTGCCTACCCCTCGACGGCACCACCGCCTGGCCACCGTCTCTAGCACCAAAGCCGCAAACCGATGATGATCGAAAAAGTTTTCCAACTTCACGGCGGTAACTGGTGGTGGCAGTGGAATGCTGAGGATCTCGGATAGGAGCATATCCTCTGTGTCATTCTTGCCCCATATTTTGGCGAACAGAGAGTTGTCGTCGGAGCGAGTTGAGGGCGAGCCTGACTCGGTGAGTAGGTACCGAGTTATGGACTCGAGTAGAGCAAAATGTTCATGAACAGCCCGAGCTCTTATGAATCAAGTATGAACAAAAAATTAGGGCACATTGAGCAAACGAATCAAGCCTAAGGACAACCTCCAAACAAACAAGGCGAGCCAGAACAGGCCAAAGCTCGGCTCGGATCGGCTCGACTCATTTGCAACCCTAATTAAAATCTAGCATATGACATTATAATATTATCCTTGAAGATATTGTATTACTAAATTATTTTATGTTGCCCAAAAATTATTTCTCATTATTACACCATTTTGAGGATCATAGATCTCTTTCCGGTATCTATTTATTTGATTTTCAAAATTCCACATGGTTAGATTATCAAAATAGAGAGTATATTCCTCCCTTTCCTTCTATACGTGCTGTAAGTTTGTTGCATATAATTATTAATTACTCTCAATTTAAATATATATATATATATATATATATATATTATTATATTATTATTTATTAAAATACTAAAAATAACCATGCGTGGAGTAGTTAGTAGGAATAAATTAAAAATTAATAATTAGTTCATTATTGATTTTTTAAAATGAGACTTAAAAAGCAATGAAAAAATTTTTCCAAAAAATTTAAAAAGAAAAGGAAGGAGTAATTATTTTTTTTGGGAAACGAAAAAAGAGTTTGTTAATGTAAGAACATGCCTTGACATACTATAATGTTAAGAAAGATAATAATGGATCAGAAAAATAATATTATTAGGCTATGAATAATGGGCACAACAATGAGTCTATATACATCTATACAAGTGGACCAACTAGTAAATATAACACAATAAGTACAATTAATATTCAACTCTAACATATAAAAAGCGGATACACAATAATTATTAATGTAACAATTAACATATGCAATCATCTTACAATCATGATACTTAAAAAAAATTAAATTATGCATTTTCTGAAGACCCGGTAGCACAGGCTCTTAGAAGAAAGTAGCAAAACCACTTTCCTTAATCATTTATTCATTTTTGGAAAAATATTTGCAAAACTTATTTTTATCATAAAAATGTAGGTGAGATTGATTATTGCCTCTCAAGCTTTGGTATTGGGAAAAAATTTACAAATTATTTTCAAAGTTGACATAGAAAATTAAATGCCAAGTAGGAACATAGAAGAGTCACCTTCCTAATTTAGCTTAAAAACAATGACCGTTGTAAATGATGTTGAAAAGCAGCCGAATTGTCAACGTAGAAAAAAAAAAGTCCAATCAAAACTTTGAAGTTCAAAATTGTGGATAAGCAGCCTCTTTTCTCCTTTTCTTTTTCTTTAGACTCAAGTTATATTTTGCAAATCTTGGTTAAATTATTCTTATTTTGATAAATAAATATTATTCTTTCTAGAAACAATAATATACTGGTCAACTCATGAGTCATGAAACCAAAATAATTACGTGATGACATTATATAATAATTCCATTCTTACATTATTAACATAATTTTAATTTGGACTTAATGTACGAAATTAATATCATTAGATACTTTTATTTATATTAAATGAAAAATTATAAAATAGTAAAATATATAAAATAAAACTTAAAATTTATACTAAATTGGTTTTTATTGCCACAATTATTTCCTCTTATTTTCTCTCTTTCTGTGCCCTTCTATCTTTCTGTGTCAATGACCAATTTATACATAATGGAAGAGGAGTAAGAATTCCTCTATTTGCAATAACTCGTAATATTTTTATTTAATAATAATTAAAATTTATATTTGTATCAATTACAGTATTTAATAAATCAATATTTTCAAAGTTAGGCATCAAAAATTAAATGCCAGACAAAGTAGGAACAATAGCAAAAAAACAATGAGTCATTATAATCTCATGCATGAGGAAGAAGAGTGTGCAAGTGAGGTGTAAAGGTGAGACAAATATTTAGTCACAAAAATAAAATTTTATAAATAAATAAATAATTTTATTAATCGATAGATGAAGCCTCGCCCTTGCACTTATTTGAGGAGTTTTAAACACTCTTGACCCCATAAATGACGTTGAAAAACAGCTGAATTGTCAAGTCAAAAATATTGTTATGAAAAAGTTTAAAATAGAGATTATAGTTATCTACTCTAATAAATTTACGCATTTTGGTAATCTTCAGAGACCATTGGCACCGTCAAACTTCATGTTTCGGGAAATAATGTAATTGTCAGTTTACCAGCAATGTTTGTCCTAAATGAATAAAAGTTAAACTTTGTTATAGTGAAAGAAAAAAAACCACACAAGTATTAGAACAAGTAAAAACTAAAGACTTTATACAATATATCGAAAATTGCTGATATCTAAGGAGGAAAAAAAAATACTATTAAAGCTAATTTTCAAATACACACACACACATATTATACTTTTTTTCATTTCACCATACATATATTTTCTCACTCTTAGGTGTTTCAAATGTTGGAATATTTCAATAATTGTGGAGTCACATATGTAAATATTAAATATGTTGTGCTATCAATTTAATTAAGCCTAATTAAAGTGGGCTAATTAGGATTAAGTATTTAATTTAAGGGTATAATTGTTATGGAATTAATGTGTAAATACATTAGTGATATTTCTAATTCTATGAGGGATGGAATACAAAATATCTAAATCTAATATTTGATATAGCATAAATATTAGGGTTATTTTCTCCAACTCATACCGCACAAAAACCATAACCCTAGTTGCTCCCTTCTTCTCTACATTCTCATCAATAGAATAAGACACAAATTAACTATTGTCATAAGAACTGTATTAGATTGAAAAGTGTAATATGTTTGAAGACTTTCACTTATGGATTTAAGTAAACTTTCGTTGTTTTAATCTCTATATCTCTTGAATTAATTGGGTATAAATATATGCTCTTAAGATTTGTCTATAATCTATTATTTTCGTCTCATTTATTAAGATTATAGTAATTATGAATAATTAGACTATAAATTTATTAAAGCTAGACAAATCTATACACGTATATAATTATGAAATTCCACGTGCATAAATTCAACATCAACATCATTGATCAATGTATTTGGATAGAAGATTTTTTTGGATCCAATCATGATTGGTGCTCCAATTAATTTATTCCAAATTTGTTTATATATAGATAATTTCGTAATTCTAGTGAAAAGCAAGTCTTCCATTAATACGGTTTGAAGATATTTTTAAACTTAATCACGAGCCCTCAACGTATCGAAGGAGTATGAAATGAAAGCCCGACCATATCAAAGGAGTATGAAACGAAAGCCCGACCATATCGAAGGAGTATGAAATGAAAGCCCGACAATATCCCGACGCACTTGGTTGTAAATATATAAAAGGACAAGAATGACACATTATTTATGCAAGCGTTGACAATTTACGCTTTCATCCCGGCAAAAAAACTGTCTCAGCAAACTTGTACAATCGATGAGTGTTTTAGCTATATGCAAACATGGATTTTATCTTCCATTATATTTATTGGGATACACTTTTCCAATAGTAAGCTAAATTGTTAAAGTTATCACAAATCGATCACTGAATGGGTTAAACTTTTGTATATGGTTATGTAAACACTTTGCTCTTGCAAGCTCTTAAAAAGTGATTGTTATCAATGTAACTATTGCAAATATAAATTTAATATGGTGTTATAGTGAAAATTATTTGTTTATTTGAACTTTAAAAAGTAGAATTATATGATTGTTATAATTATAAATCTAAGTTACATGACTACATTGATGTTTCTGATTTCTGTGAAAATACGAAGGTTGACAAAAAGGCAAAACCTCAATTTGATTAAAGATTAGAATGGATTAAATGATCAAATAATGAAAGAAATTTGGGTGTCCCCAAATTTCATACGCCTTTTGCTTTTTTTTTTTATTATTTATTTTCTCCTTGCATTAAAGAACCTTTTAAAGTTATTATTATTATTTTTTCTTTTGGCGTTTTCTTTTCCATTTTTAACATGAAAATTCAATAATTAATAGTTCTATATTCTGATATTTGGTCGAACCACCTCTCTCCGCTTTCTTTCTTTTGTTTGGAGAACAATTATTGATAACAAAAAAATTTTGATCCAGAACTTGCCCATTTTACAGTAACTCGAACCGGGCCAGGCTCACCCAAATCAATCCTGAGAGGAAAATTTAGCAGGACTCGGGACGCACGCATCCAGTATGCCACCAGGTCATACGCCATTGCGACGTCCTCTGCGGTCTTGTACGTTTCGAGCCACACAGAGGCCCCGCCCTTTGCTGGGTCCCGGATTTCCGCCATGTGATCGGAAAAGTTTTCAATTTCCAACTTTGCGGTGGTACTGGTGGTGGCGGCGGAGCGCTGAGGATCTCGTACAGAAACATATCCCCCAAGTCATTCTCGTCCTAAATGTCAGTGGATAATGATACTCCGTTGGAGCGAGTTGCCGGTGAGTTTGAATCCGTACTTTACTCGGTGAGTAGGTACCGAGTTATGGACTAGAGTAGAACAAAATCGGAGTCGAATTCACACGTTGTCATTTTTTTTATGTTTAAAGTTGTATAACGGATTAGATAGAGGTATGCAAAGTTCATGTACCTGGTTATAAAAAAGTTGGAAATGATTATATTTTGTTTTTATTACTTTAACTAGGGAATTTTTAATTTAATAGTTGGACAATTTGTTGAATTTTAAATAATTTTACGGAATTTCTTCGAAGGAGCATGAGTTTTTCTAAAGAACGTGGGGAATTAGCTGAGTTGTAAAGAGAAACGTGGTCCTAGAAGGCGTCATTTTTATCTTTATATTTAGATTTAAAAATAGGGAAATGTTACAATACAAAAATAAAAAATTGACTACTCTAAACATGTTTCTTTGAAATAATGTGAACGCTTGTTATTTTATTCAAAAAAATATAAATATAAAAAATGGACTACTATAAGTTCAAAAGTTACTGCCAAGTGTTATAAATCTATTATCTTTAACTCGAAACGTCAATTTTTTTAAAAACAACACAGGCAATTAGTAAGTTTTGATAACTAAAAGGAAATAAATTTTTAACAAATTGGAAAATATTTACAACAATGAGAAGTATGATTTACAAAATTGAGCAGTAAATTTACAACATTAGAAAAAGCTATGAATATACACGAATAAATTATGGTATCAATACCAAATTTACGATTTTCACAATATCTAGAAGTAAGTTTCATAAGAATAAGTAATAGGTTTGCAAGAAATTCATTTCACATATTGTGCCTATTTATTCATTTTTAATTCGGTTGGTTACGTATACAAGTAAATACAAACAAACAAATTATGTTGTAACGGTGTATCAAGTTTGTGCTTATACTGTTAACAAGTGGATACTTAGTTTTATCAGTTATATGCAAATGCATTATCTAACTAATCTATAAAAAATATTAACTCTATAAAATATTTCATATAATTTTTCTTTCAAATTTATTTTTCAACTTAAAAATGGTAAATTAATTATTTTTAACTTGCATATTTTTTCTTAAAAGATAATACTGTATTTTTAAAGATTTAAATTGATAATTATCACAAAACAAAACTTAAACAATTTAAAATAAAAATATTAAAAGTTAAGAAATTATAATTTATAATTACTCACGTATCTACCAAACTTAACAAAATACTTAAATATCGTATTAATTTTCAAAAATACAAAATAATGCTGCTAGTTTGCAAAAGTACCTTAAAATTTATATATGATCCATACATAAAATACCGATAAATAATAACTACAACACTTATATATTTTTATTAAAAATATTTAAAATAATTTTTTAAATTTTGCTCTTATATTAATATATAATATTTTATTAAATAATATATTTATAAATCACATGCACTGTACATATGGGTGCTAATTTAAACAAAAAGAATAATCTGTGGAAATTATATACTTTCCGTAAAGATGTCAAATAGTAATATAATAAGTTTTAGCGTATGAAAATTATAAATTGAATCTGAAATCACCCGTCTAAAATAATGATATATGGCTAACAGATTACATTAAACAAGCCAATTATAATCAATTAATTCAAAATAACCCTTCTTTGATTTTTATTTTTTACCATGTAATATTGTACGGAATTATTGAAAGGAACGAACAAATTCTTATTTTTGTTAATTCAAAATACCCTTCTTTACAACTGGCCAGCCATACAGACTATGTCAATCGCTCTGGGACCATTGATTTTTTAATTAATAATAGATTTTATTGTATGATTTTTTTTAAAATAAATAAATAAATAAATTTAATTTCAACCACTAAATCGAAAATTAACGATCGTAAAAACGGGGTAGATCCCTTCATGCAAACTCACTAGCTAGACCCCCAGTCCCCCTTCTTTGATTAAAGAAACAAACAGATTTTGCTGAATGACCTCATCGACGTTCACTAGATCTTCTCAATTTTTTTTATTATTTTATTTTATTTAATTCTTATGTACTGATTAAGACGTGTAATGTATGACTAAATTGTTGTACAAAAACATTGCACTATGCAATGTGAACAATGACCTTGACAATGTATTTGTTTTGACTAGAAAGAATGTTTTATAATAATTAATAATCATGCATATATCCAATTCAATCATTCAATGTATAGCCATTGAAGTTGACGACTTGGAAGCCTTAAATTAGGTTAAATTTAGAATTCTTAACAATCAAAGAGGTCATTCTTAAAAATAGAATTGCAACAAAAAGATACATATATAATCTTAACATGTCATCTCAACAAGCTACCATTATTTTGTACCAAAAAAAAAAAACACAAGCTACCATTATTTCCAAGTAAAACATAAAATTTGCTATTACATGAATTCAATTTGTTACAAAATAATTATTCTTTCATTCCACAAATAATTAAAATGTTGAACCGATTACATTATTTTAAGCAAAGTCAAAAAATTAATTTTCAAATTTGAAATAAGTTGCAAATTATAAATCTATTTTTATAGGTTTTCGTCTTATTCAAATATCTAATAATTAATTAAAGGGCAATAGTTTGACAATTACTAAATTTTGTAATGATTGTTCTATAGCAAAATAGAAAATGTCCTATTAATTTTAGACAAACCAAAATTATTTTGTGCCAATTATTAATGCACCGAGCAAGTATATGATAATAGTAATGAGTTTTTTTTTTTTTTTTTGTTCATTTACTCTCAAAATAATTATATGATAATAAGTGATCTACCACGATCTGGATTACGTATACAATATAATTGTATGATTATAATACGCAATTTACAAGGATATCTGGCAAGTCTTCCCAAAATGCTCAAAATTCAAAATTTGTTAAATTCGTATTTATAACGTTTTAGTTAACATACTTCAGAAGACAAGACAAAAATATAACTTTATCCCATGCTTTGAAATGTATTTGTAAAATATGCAATCAAAACTTGGTTCATGAACTTAGGTATGGTCTTCAGAAAATAACTATATTTAATTGAATTCCCAAAGTTGAGTTTTTATTTTGGGGTAATAATTGGATTTTGTCCTTGTGACAACTGACTAGTGAATTTCTACGAAGGCACTACCACGTAGAATGGCTAAATCAGATTTGCTCTTAGGATAATAAATTTTTTTCTACATGAAATTTTTTATACAATATTACCATGTTACGAAGATAAATTTATTACAATTATCCCAAGAGAAAATCTGATTTAGCCATTCTATGTGGTAATTAATTTTTTTTAAAAATAAATTAAAAAATTAATAATAATTTATTTTAAATTTATAATAAATTATTATTAAAACACAATATTTCACATATATTACAATTGAAAAAATTCTTACAACCGGTTAAAGCACAAGTAAATTGGGGTTTTGGGTCACGTGCGGAACTAAGATAAAGAAATAATTATTTTGGCGAGGTTATAAGTTTTATGAATGGTCGATGATTTGATTTTGAGGCTTGTCTAGCTTGTGGTTATGCACTATTCATGATTGGTGTTCTGAATTTTTAATGGAATTTCGTAAGCCTCCTAGCGATATAATTGATCCATATTGTACAGCATTTTACATAATACTTTTGTTTGGAAATTTCATAAAGAAAGGTCTGACGTGGTAATATAAAATTCAACTTATGGGCGTATATTTTTTTTGGCGAGGTTATAAGTTTTATAAATAGTCGATTTTTAAGGAATTGAGAAGTTTAGTGATGTAGGACGTAGCTCGGTTACGAAGAATAGTAAAAATAAAAAATGTAGCTCGGTTACAAAGAACA
>MKEJ01050078.1:0-15387 GCA_001753735.1 Embelia ribes | reverse complement strand
AGCCCCAAATTATTTTCTTAAAATTTGAATCAAATAAGTGCTAAAATAAGATAGAAGTTATACCTTATCCTTGTATAAACTGAATGGAGAAAAAGGCTAGAAGACTTGAGGATTTTTCATTAATTAATGTTCTAACTTCTCTCTAAGTGTTAACCAACTTTTAAGACTTGAGAAAATGAGTCAAAATGACGAAATCGAGTCTTAAATTAGCCCCCAACTTTTGGCCAAAATGGGCTATTTTTAGCCATGAGTTTAATGTTTTTAATTGCCAAAAGAAACTAAGTTAGTTGCCTGATAGAATTAGAACTAAATGGGAATTAGTTTGGTCCTCATTGAGCCTCCAAATTGCGAGAATGTAGGGGCCATTTTTGGCCTTAATTAGCTTATGGTAATTGTACAAAAAGTGGGCTAATGACATGGTTGAAAAGTTGGCTAATTGGTGTTTAGTTTCCAACTAGTTAGTTGGCAAAATTTAGGCTTAAATTGGGCTAATTTGGCCCAATAAATCCAGCCACTTGGAAATTATTTGGCCATTTATTTCACACATAAAATTTGAATTTTAATCTTAAATAAAGTCTTGAAGCCAATTTAAATAATTCCATAATTTTATTTTGGCCAAAGTTGACTTTTTGACTAAAGTCAAGCATTAAATCAACTCTTATAAATCGATACCGACAATTATAATTTGATATTATAAATTCATTGTACTTTCGTATTTATAGTCCGTCGTTTTAATCGAAACTCGAATCGGACTTTCGGTTTGGCTAAGAAACTCAAATTTGTCGGTATTTCGTCTTATACGATCTTTCGACTTATACTAATAAAGCCTTGTCGTTTTTAAATATCATTAAAGTGTTATCAACACTTATGATAATTTATGTGAAGCATTGTAAAATAAAAAGCTGAAATTTTATCAATATATTATTTATTATTGATTTTTTAAACGCGTTACATCATACATGTGCCTTTTTACTGCAATAAAATATTATTACAGTACTTCAGAAAATTTTGGGGCCTTATATTTCACCATTGTTCATGATATTTTGCAGGTATTCATTACATGTCGCGACATTTTGTGACCTTTTCATGACCATCTGCAAAAGTTCGTGACATTTTGTGACGACCTTATTTTCACAATACTTTTCTATTGTTAGATACATGTTCATGGCCTTAGGTGTGTCAATTCATGGGTTCAAATTTTGCATTCGTCTAGTATTATGTGTTGATGTTAGTTTTCTTAAGCATAAAATACGAGCGCAATTGTTAGTTGCAATTGTATTGGATGATAATGAGCATCTATATCCCGTGACATTTGGTGTTGTTGATTATGAAAATAACCAGTCTAGAAATTATCAACCTCATGTGGATTTAGGCTCAAACTAGTATTAGTGTGTTCTAAGTTTTGTTTTTAGACTTCACCACTTAATTTTTCATGAGATTTCCTGACATCTGTGATGTTAAATACATTTATGGTCTAAAACATATATAAGTAACTATCAAATAAACAAAACTATGGTTTAAAATATATATGTACATTGAAGTAAGTACTACATAAAAAATTACGTCATGAGAAGGTGGTGGAACAAACGAACTGCCCACTTTATACGCCAGAAGTCCATGTTTATGCCATTCACTTCCTGAAGGTTCAACTTCGCAGTTAGGTATTCCAAATACATGATTGTATACATGTCACAGTCCCCACCTCTAGAAGTTCTTGGAAGAATCATGTGTGGGACTCTGTTGAACTTGAAAGGCTTTACTTCCAACAAATTGGGGTATCTTACCTTGTCATTGTCCGCCATTGCTTTGTTGAGCATATGTGGCAGCATTTCACATATTGGTTTCATCTATTTCTCGAAACTTAATGGCATGAAATACGTACTGATTAACGTAAAAAAACATAAACTATCCATGTACTTAAACGTATGACACCTAAAACTTAATGCAAATTGCCTAGGTAAAGAGGATATTAGATGTCATCAAGCTTAGATCAACCTCTCATGAACCTGTCCCCGGTTCCCCAATAGTATTCTAGAAAGCTATGATCAAAATTGAAGCCAACCTTATCTATTTCGAATTTTTCATACTGTTGCTCAAACATATCAGCCATTCGACAGTCAACAATTGTCAAACTTGTCCCATATATATAAGGGTAGTTCCAAATTATCTCTCTTTCATGAGATGGAAAGCCACATCTATATGTTATATATACGTGACAAAATAATTTGTCAAAAATATCATTTATGATGAACATTCATAAAACGTTACGAAATATTGCAAAAGGCAACCCAATGTTGCAAACTATCACGAATAGTATGTCGCAAAATTTCGTGAACTGTCACGAATAGTATGTCAGTAGTCACATTATGTTTCTTTGGATTTGCAGCATCTTTGGGTTCCTCTATCCACTGAACCAACTTGTTAAACAAATACACATCATACCTCTCAAGAGGATTAACCATTACTGGACCTTTCTTTGTCTTCTTCCTCAATCTCTCAATGATGTTAGCCATATCAACCTTTGTTTCCTCTTCCTCTTCTTTCACCAACCATTGTTTCGTTTTTAGCATATTCTATTCCTTATCTTTCTTTTTCTCTTTCTCTTTCTCTTCTTCTATTTCTTTTTCTTCTTTTCCTGGTCTCTATTTGGCTACTAGTCTTGGATAAGTCATTTAAAGCTTATAGCACTACAAATTCAAAAACAGACATCCTTATCAATATTTCTTTTTTGTTTTATCCAACGTTCTCACTATTTGCTGTTGGGTTGCTCTCATTATCTATACATTATCAACTTTCATTTCAAAAACTTCCTTTGATAATTCTGCTAGTTTGCTATCAAAGTGAGAGGCAACAACATGGGTTTCCTCTTTCTTCTCTCCTTTTTCCTCATCCTTTTCAATCACATTCTTATTCTCCTCATCTTGTTCCTGATTGATCCCCTCCAAATCATCGTTTAAAATTTTTTACTTCCTTTCTAATGCCTTCATCTCAGAAACCTGCAACAAATACAAGAAAAAAAAAAAACCAGAAGAAATGGAGAGATAAGAAATTATTCATGGAATATCGCGAACTATCACAGAATTCATTAACTTCGCGTTATTTCGTGACCATTTGCGACCTTTCACAAAAAATTCACGAAATGTCATGAGATTTTGTAATCTTTCGTGACCCTTCACAAAACATCATGAACAGTCATGAACAAAACGGAAACAATGTTGCTAAAATGAATACTTACTTTTACGTCCTTCAATATCCTCGCAAACTCAATTTCAAAAATCTTTTTGCTGCCTTCATATATCAAAATTATTGGCATAATGTCAGTTGCACCTTCTGGCTTCACCTTTTTTGCAAACTTAGGAACAAAGGATCCGATCCCCTTATAGGTCCATAATTGGGAAGCAATAACCAACCCATACACAATATAACCTACATCAGGGACATATGTTTTTTTTTTTCTTAACTCCTTTTCTATTATTATCATAGATTTTCTTCTTTTGTAAGTACATTTTCTGATAATGCTTCATATCCTTATTCAAACCCTCTAAGGTAGTTCTAAATGACACCTTCCCCCAAGTGTAATTATGGAACATGTGTTCATTCTCATCCACCATCAGAAAAAGCTCGTAATTAATTTGTTTCTTAGGTTCAAATGTATAAAGGTATTGGCAAACTAAGAACACAATCCTAATTTGCAGGCATTTTCTTTATCATTGTAGGATACAAAGCTAGACTCAAGCTCTTACATCAACACCTTCTTACTTGGAAGGTGCTACCTCACTAGACATGTAATGTGATCCTCATCACCTTCCTTATCTGGCTTTATACTTCCAAGGAATTTTCCAAAATTGAGACAATGAATCAAAATAAATTCTCTTATCCCAAATTTACACACTCTATTATTTACACAAAAATTGATCTTATTTTATTGGAAACTATTTTCCTAAGTTGCATTTTGTGAATTAAAATATCCAAGAACTGTAAATATGGGACATTCAACATATATTTTAATTGGGTTTCCTTCACCCTATCAAGCAAAACAATCCTTTTAAATTTAGAAACTAGCTTATCAAGACTTCTTCTTCAAGATGCCCTACCAGGGTAGTGATTTTCAATAGATATAATCAATTTTTTGGAATACATTTGTTAAGAATTGTCACGAAATGCTGGTCACGAAATACTAGTCACAAAATGTCACAAAATAATGGTCACAAATTGTCACGAAAATGTAAAGGAATAAGCCTACATTTATAAAACTGAAATAATTATATAACAAATCATTTTACATGAACAATTGAATTTATATATGAAAAAAAATCATTTTAAAGCATTACACTAAAAAAATATTGCTATGAAACCCTAGAAATTCATCATACCGTTGCATAAATCCCATAAATTAAACCTCTACATAATTAATTCAATACAATCAATACCTTAAATAATTTAAGCATTTACCTATATAGAAACTCTTAGAATGTGGTTACTTGGGTCTTCATCAATAATAGGGGGAGGGAGAGAGCGAAAAATATAGGGACAATCTTTTCGCGTCCCAAAGTCATTTTTTTGCAAAAACTATTAAAGTTGTCATATTTTTGCAATAAAGGTCACTATTAATCCTATTTTTGCAATTTTCCCATGTATATTGTGGCGAACTATCCGAGCCCTTGATACTTAGCAAGTGTGCATAGACAAATTCATCATTGTGCCTGCTATGAATTGATCTTGCTGCAAAAAGAAAAAGTTTCATTCATGATATGTTAAAAACTTTTATCTCAATAACAAGCAGGAACAATCTTGGGCAAGTGGCAAACGTCAACTTGGAGGATTATGTTATTCTTTTATTTATTTATTTATTATTATTATATCGAAGAACTATTTTATCTATCCAAACACAATGGAACAATATCTGATATCGATGGTTGAAAAGTGGTTTATTCCTAGGTGAACCGAGACCATGTAGACTTAAGGCACACTTTGGGTTGTTTGCGACCTGCAATTGCATTTTTTTTTTTTTTTGTTTCCCTTAGAAAATGTAGCTAATAATGTTTGTTAAAAGTTTGAAATACCTGCTATTTAGATCAATTTTTACTTTTTCAAAGTGCTTTCAAAAGCAACATTAGGAATGATTTTAAAATATGCTTTTATTTTTTCTATTATTAATAATTAAAATAATCTCAATTATATTTGTCTATTTCCAATGCAAACCTAATTCGGTCTTTACAATGAAAAAAATAAAAATTTTCAAACACAAAATACAACACTATTTATTAAATTAACTTTTAATTTTGTTATAAAAAATTAGAATGACGCTTGCTTTCAGAATCAACATTTAAAATTGAAACAAATTTGAATTGTATTAGCATTTCCAACTAAGACTAAATATATGATTGGTATTGTTTTTGAGAGGCTGCTTTTACTTTTTTTTTGCTCTTGAAAAGCAGGTAGTGGTGTCGCTCCTGAAAAGCAGGTGGTCTTTGGTGAAACAAAATAAAGTTTAATTTTTATACAACGTCATCGGTATTATATGAAAAATATGTATTCACTTTATTAGTGAAGATCGTGATAAATGAACATATATTTTTTTATTCAAACTTATTGGTATATGAAAATTCATACTACTGTAGATGTATTAAAATTAAATTAAAAAAAAATATTGTTGTAGTTTAACATTGACTTATGCTTTTTATGGTATGATTTTAGAAGCTCTTCGGGGATTGTATTTAAAAGCCAATTCATGATTTCTCTAGTATTAATTACAAGACTATTATTAAATATTCTAACTATATTTCTAATATACATCTATTTTTGCTTTTTTATAATAAAGAAATTATTTTTTAGCAAACGCCACATCAATTCTCAATTCAATTTCTAAAATTTATTTGTTAAAAATTACGATGACAATAGAATAATTTTCAAAAAGAAATTTAAGAAAGTCACCGAACTAAGCCTAAGACCAAAAAGATGCAGTAGATGCTTTTCCTATGACTGTTTGAATTTTTGCTAATGCGTTACAATATTATTGGCTTGGTCCAGGTGGATACCATCTACCTTTAGAATTGCTTCTTTAATTCAATTGGCCACTCGTTTATTGTTTTTTTTTTCCTTCTATAGATCAATAGCAACGCATTGCCCCTACTCTCTTAACGTCCATTTCTCATTTCTTTAACTTCATTGAAGTGACATAACAGAGGAGAAATGGACTAAATTAGGTTGCGCAGATTTTATCCATTTTGGACGGGAACAATACAGATGTTCGTGAAAGTTTCTATCCATTTGTAGCCCTAAAACCAGTGGACATGAGAATCAGAACATAAATTAGAACACAAACTAGCCTGTAAAGTGGAACAATATCCTCTTCAATATCCTGAGTCCTGAGCGAATCCTCTGCTTGAACTACTTTGGTCATATAAACCTTGTGGGCCCTCCTTACGGTATTTACATTTACTTCGGATTAACCAATATAATTTATCTTTATCTCCTTAACCATGTTTAAAGTTAAAAGAGGGCCCTCCTTGCATATGCGTTAATCTCCTCCTTACATATACGTTTGTGTGCTTCTTCCTCTGTTGTATATATTTTAAGTAGTGGGGGTTACTTTCAAGAACTTGTAGTAGGTTAGAAAAATTATTACGTACCATTAAAAGAGTTTAAGAACCTTTTCTACCTTGATATTTTTTGCAAGCTTTTAGCTACCCCTGGATGCATATTTATAGCTTGATTTAAGTGCTACAAAAACATCCAAAGCTACAATTGTGGAAGGGGGACAAAAAATTATCGCCTCATAAGACAGGATCACCATAAAAATATGGCTTAAGCACAAAAATTGTATTAACTCTTTAGGTTCAACATAGTTAGATTTTATGATAATTGTTGTTCACGTCTAAAAAACAATGACAACACAAGCAAAAGTTGACGCTTAAATTTGTAAAAAAAAAAGAACCCCATCAAATCCTCTAAGAATAATAATTTAAGAATTTTCTATGAACCATTATGGGAAACGCATTTGTCCAAGTTGACATTTTCACACATTTAAGGACTAAAATCATGGAAATATTTTAAAATTACCTTATTCTCATGTTGTTTTGGTCTTCATACAAAATTTAGCAGCAGTCAAAAACACATTTCTACGAGTTTCTATAATGGAGAAGCTTTTATGATAATAATCTAAAAACTGATTCAGAAACCAAGTTACCAAAATCGTTCCCTCAAAATTACACTTGGGAGAAAATTCAAAATTTCAAAGTTGAATAGTAATATCTCAATCAAAGACACCTCCAACTCTCACATCTTCTAGAAATATTAAGTCGATGAAATATGCCAGATCACCTCAAATTTCCAAAAATGATGATATGTAACAAAGTAAACCAATCTTGCAAGCGATCTCTCGTTCTATATCAAACATACACATCCGTTGTAAGGCCTGTAACGTGATATTAGTTCGAAAGTTAAACAAAAATGGGATTAAAAAGGTCAAAATCAATTTAGAGTTGAAGATTGGATATATCAGTCGACATATGTGACATATTAGTCGACTGATAAATAGTCTTATAAAAATGCTAGACTATTTTCACAACAAGAAGAAAATTTGATTATAGGCATATATCAGTTGACATATATACTATATCAGTCGATTGGTATTAAAACAATTGACATATACACCGTATAAGTCGACATCTTTAGCACAACAGATAAGAAATCATTCTAGAGTTGCACTTCAGTCGACATATTTTATGTATCAGTCGACTGATATGCTATATCAGTCGATTGATTTGCCTCAACCTATATAAAAAGGCCTTTTCATGCATTTTAAAGTCATTTCATTTCATTTTTTCACCCCTAAAGCATTCAGACATGTTCACGAGCTAGGGAGAGGAGATTTTGGGCTCAAAACCTTGATCCATTGTAATCCGGAAAAGCCATGAACATTTGGAATAGAGATTTAAACTCCCATCATCGTTGTCGTCGTTTTAAGATTATTTTCTTCCATTCTCTTGAAATTTTTACGGTTCCGACTGTCTTTGTGGTAAATAAAAGTTGTCAAAAAGGTGTCTTAATGCCTCATTGTTGATCTTGTCTTTGTGTTTTTTTGATTTCAGGTAACTTTTCATTCAAACAGTAATCATCAGATTTACTGCAATCCGTCGACTTTTAGGCTAAGGTACAATTAAGAAAACTTGTTAATTCTTTGTTGGATATGTTTTGGTTGGATGAGATTTCATATTTATTTACCTTTTTACTCTTACCGTAGGGTAAATAATAATTACTTTTACTGTATGAATTGTGATGTGGTAAAAAGGTAAAAGGTGGTAAAAGTTTTGAAACGAAGAATGTGCAATGGGATTGGAATAACACCTGCAGGTATCGAATATGTGAATTAGACAAATGAAATGGTAAATGACGGTAAAATGGATAAAATGGTAGAAGTGTGTTTAAGGTATGTGATATGGATTTCGTTCAAGCATTTAGCGTCCTGTAGAGAGTAAACATTCACCTACTGAAACAGATTAGGTGAGACTAGATTCTAATCACTCAGATTAAGTTCACACATGCAGCATCCTATAGGGAGTAAATACCCACCTAATGAAATAGGTTAAGTGAGACTTATGTCCAATTGCGTAGGAAAAGTTCACGCATTCAGCATCCCAACGGGGAGCGAATGCCCACCTAATGAAATAGTTTAAGTGAGACTCTTATCTAACTTATTATGAATGATAAGATAAAAGTATGGTACATATAATGATAAGAACTAATGACAAGAACTTGGAAATGGAAACTCATGTGATATGATATGGTATATGTTATGTGAGTCATATAGATAAACTTGTTGTTGCTTTCCATACTTCGAATTTTCAGGTGACCCTAATTGTATGTCATGCTTTTGTAGCCACAAAAACATGAGAGAGGAGAGTATCGTAGGACCAACCACTCGTAACTAGACAATGTGGAGGCTCACTTGGGTTGTAGGGGTGTCGGTGTGTGATCGTGTGCTTATATTTATTGGTGGCCAATAAGCCAAGACTTGTATTCTATGTATATTCGTAAAATAAGGCAAATGTATTATAAGTGGGCAATGGCTTGACCCGAATGATAAGAGTTGTAACTTGTAATGATGTACCAAAAATTAAGAAATCATGTAATAAGAATATGTGAAGTTATGTTATGTTTTATAAGTATCGTGTAACGAGTCATGTCTCGGGATTTTGAATTACGGGGCATGACAAGTTGGCATTGGATCTCAAATTTTATGTAAAACCTCGGGATCCTTGGTTATTGGGTTCAAGTTAAGGAAGTACTCGAGTGAGCTACGTCTAGATAGTAGGTTAGGCATCTAGGGTTGGATGCCTTGTTTGCTTGGGTGCCTTGTGTGTTGGTTTGCATCAAAACATGAGTCCCATTCTTTTGTATAAGCAACTTTAAAGAATTTAAAAAATAGTGATGCTTTGATAGCAAAGGTTGACATCTAGGCCTATGATAGCAAGACCAAGAATGCCTTGTTAGACTATTATAGGACTCCATTGCTAACTGATATTGACGAAAAGTTACTGCTATTTTGTTTTGTGTTTACTAACTATAATGCGAACATGTTATTGATTTTGATTGTTGTTTTCCATTTTAAATGATGGATGGAGAACTAAGAAGGAGTCCACATATTGAATGTCATAGAACTAGGCAAGTTGGTGCCAAACAAGTACCCCTTATCCCAAAAGTGCCCGCAAGACGATGAGGACATCTTCACGGGGCCCAAAACCTTGAAGAAGTACTGGCTCTGCCAGTAATGGTACCCAATTGTTGTATGATGATAACTCGAATGACCCTAGCCGAGACGTTGAGGAGAGTTATGGGGTCGCTAAAGATTTCCTAACTAAGTCTGAGTTCGAGGAAGGGGAAGCGTTGTGTTTTGAACCCTACGATGGAAATGGGCGAGACTGCGCCCATGTATGGTATTGTGGACATAAGGTAGTTAGCCGCACTGATAAATGAGCAGACTGACAGGACCATTCAGCCATTTGTTGGAACCGATATGCCTCGAATGGTTGGGATTGGACAAGGTGAATCTCAGGTCATCGAGATTTAAAGGGAACTCATCCAAATTTCAAAACTCACTTTCGAAGATATTCGAACCCAATGGAAGTTGATGCTTGGCTCACTAACATGGAGCATCATTTTTACTATATGGGAATCACTTATCAGTACAAGATGGCAAGAGTTACTTCAGCTACTTTTCAGAATGAGGCCATAGTGATTGAACCTAAAATGTACAGTTTATTTACTTAGCAATTGCACTAAGATACGTTGTAGTTTTCTCGGTAAGAACCCAAGTACTAGTAGTGTCGGAGGCCCTAAGAAAATGTGAATCGTTGTATCCTAACATAAATTTTTTTTTAATTACTAAATTAATCCTATTCCTATTTGCTCTGTGGTTTGGTCCCAAAATGGGGCTATAACTAAATTTTCAATTTAACAAATAAAAATGATAATGATGACAATAAGAATCTTGCCTATAACAGGAAATCCGATAGATTTGTTTCCGCCCTGAATTACCCTAAATGATGAGTTCCGATTGAGTTAGTTTAGAAAATCACGAACATGTATTATCTGGTTTATTTCTACCTAATGTGTCATCGAGAACTTGTCAGGCTCTATAACTATACCTAGGCAATTTCTAAGTTACTTCCGACAGGTTTAAAAACCCTATATTTTCTAAACAAATTCAATTTTTAGGATTACAATTGATAAAAATTGTTCTCATCAATTAAGTTGTTCGGGGGTTCGACTAACCTATTTTCATCCCCTATGCAAGAATTAAATTAGCCTAACATCATGAAATTAGACATAACAACATATAAATGAAAGCATGAACATGTAAAAATTGCACTAATTAAGATAACAATTATGCTAAACAAAATTTAAACATAAACAACATAATTAAGAGTAAAATAATACTAACAACCTTGATGAGTTGAAATTAATTACAACTTTGTAGAATAATTTGCTCCATCAAAATAAGCAAAAATCAAATAAAAGCCCCTTTATCAATTACCAAGAATGAGGAGGAGGAGGAAAAGAAAAAGAAGAAAATAATTTAGAGTGAAATAAGAGTAAAAGAATAAGAAGAACAAAAACTAAGAACAAGACAAGTATGAATGATTCAAAAATGTGTGTGTATCAATAAGTTTGGGTGTGGATTTGTGTATAATGAATCACCTTCTCTAATCATCATCACTAACTCCCTCCTTTATTGAGTATGAATTAGTCTTCTTAGGCAGAATTGTGGCCATAAACCACAAAATTAGGGAAGGTTGAGTGTTAACAAAGCAAGAGTTGTTGAACTTTAAGTGTAAATTGATTATGGCTACTTCGATCGATCCAACCATACGTTGGATCAATCCAAGTTCCCAGAATTTTGCTAGATTGTTCTACTTTTAAAATTCTTCATTTTTCGCAATTTGTCTACTTTTAATCTTCATACTTCAATATCCGAACGTCTTCTATGATCGCGAAATCCCAACAAATTTCTGCAACTATATTGGCATTTTTTATCTCCGTGTCCTGAAATACATGTAAAAACTAATAATACCGAAATATAACATGCTACGTGCATCAAATGTTAAATAATTCAATAATTACTCAAGGTAAAAACTCTTATTTTATACAATTTTATATAGTAATCATGTAGCTTAGTGGAAGGACTACCAAGTTGTCACGAGGAATGTGGAATTGACATGGGAGGGAGTTCAAGGCCATATTTCTCCTAAAATACTTTTCGGAGACGCAAAGGGAAGAGGTGAAAGATAAATTAGCAAACTTGAGCAGGGTGATGCCTGGATGGCAAAGTATGCCCATAATTTTATAGCATATTCCAGTTTTGCTCTAGATGAAGTGACAATCGAGGCCTGAAAGATTAGAAAATTTTGCATGGGGCAACATTCATCTATTCGAAAGTTGGTGGTAACCCATAAGAGAGGTCCCTATGGAGGAGAAAATTGAGGATACAAAATAACAGGAGTACTTGGAACTGGATGACTAGCATTGGGAAGGAAGAAGACCAATTGGGATGGTAGTCAATCTTAGGGACTATCGTCGAAGGATGTAGGAACTTATTTCACTAGCCATAAATGGGGACAAAGCCAGTTGAATTGGAAAGTTTTCAATGGGGGAAATGGAAATTGGAAGCGGGGTCAAGAGGGTTACTCGTTGAGGCCATCGGTATGGTTATAGAGCCGAAGGCTTTTCCTAAGGGTTTGGGATGTTGGAGGTGTGGGGAGAAGTGGTACCACATGAAACAATGTAGAAAGGTCCAGTGTTATGAGTGCCAAGACTTTGGGCACAAGAGTTTTGAGTGCCCAAAGAAATTGAGATCGGGACAGGCGACTATCATTCCACCACGAGTCACACAGACAACCGATAGTAGGACCGCGGCTAGAATTTCTAGGAGAAGTTACCCCAAAAATACGGGGAAGGTTGTGGCTACGGCCTATACTTCAGCACCACCGACCAAACTCTATTTACTACAGGCCCCTACCGAGCTGGAAAAGACTATCTTTTTTCAAGGTACCTTTCTATTTAACTTCATTGGCAAATGTTATGTTTGATACGGGTGCAAGTTGTTCTTTTATAGCTACAAGGTTCGTACGTATTTTGGGGTTGGAACTGGTATATTCCAACTTGACTAACTTTGTAGATATACCACTGAGTAATTGTGTTGTTCTGAACTTCATCTACCGTTGTGGTGCGATTATGATATCGGATCACTATTTTCCCTATGATCTTATTGTTCTTGATATGTTCACGTTTGATGTAATTAGGTTGTTCACCTATCAGGCTATTATTAACTGTGAATGACATCGAGTTACTTTCTTTCCAAAACCTGGTGTTTCTATTCAGTTTGTGACCGAGCAAGAGGTGCTCCATACTTTTGCTGGCCTCATGAAAGACACCCTTAGCTACCTTCTTGCAAATCTATCTATATCCGAGATGGAGGAGGAGTCCCCTTCCTTACCTCAGGTGATTTGTGAATTCATGGACGTGTTTCCTGATGATCTTAGTGGACTTCAATAGCATCACGAGATGGAGTTTGGCATTAATTTGATTCCATATACAAGCCCAATTTCTTTTCCTCCATACCATTTGGCATCGACCAAGTTGGAAGAAATCCAAATCCAACTTGAGCACTTATAGAAGAAGGGATTTATATCCGAGATTTAGTCACCGTGAGGAGCTCCAGTGTTATTCTTTCAGAAGAAGGATAGGTCAATGAAGTTGTGTATTGACTATAGGAAGACTAATTGGGTGACCATAAATAATACATATATGTTGCCAAGAATTAGCGATTTATTCTATCAACTCAAGTTATATGTAGCGCCTGAATCTGAGTCCGTGGTTAAATCTAATTACAATCAGTAGCCAGGCACATAAAGTTGAGTAATTGTGAAATCCAGTAGTATTTGCTATGCATCACGTAGTTAATGTGTTCAGATTAATACAAACAGCTTAATGAAAAATACTAAATATAACAAGAAGTAATTGAAATACTGTTAATGTAACCACCTCTAATCAGACGGTATATTTTTAGAACGAAAAATAACTAACTCTATCTATATGGAGTCTTCAAAATAATTACTGTGTTTCTTTCTCAATTAAATCTTTCCAGTGCCTATTACTTATTCACTCCATTAATCAAATGTTGAGGTACAATCTTTTAATATAATTAATTGATTCAATATTTGAAATAACTTGGCAATCTTTTTGTAAATAAATAATGTACCAAAATTTTACCAAGGAAAATAAGTTAGTTGGCTTAATACAAAAGCTAGGAATCTTTATGAGGAATGAAATGCAAAAAGCATCTCTACTCTAGTTGCAAAGCAAAAAATGTACTATCATATCAATTAGTCAATGTA
Source organism: Embelia ribes (assembly GCA_001753735.1). Taxonomy (NCBI): domain Eukaryota; kingdom Viridiplantae; phylum Streptophyta; class Magnoliopsida; order Ericales; family Primulaceae; genus Embelia; species Embelia ribes. The sequence continues at coordinate 1,489 of MKEJ01050078.1, read as the reverse complement.
CATGATATATGTGTTTTGCCCACATCATAACTTTTTTTTCTGTACCATCAAGTAGCCAACTAAATTAGTCCATATATATAATCTCCCAAATCTAGTCATGTTTGTAATGACACCATCATAGAATTTGTTGATTCCCAAATGTGTGTTGGCCTTATGGAAAGGTTGCCACCAAATAGACACTATGACAAAGTTGGCAATTCAATTTGCACACTTGCTCATTTTTGCTGAGGAATTATTTAGGGCAAAATATGAAAGAAAATAAAATATTATACATAGTTTTTTTAAAAAGTTTTTTTTTTCCTTTCCATTTTTCTGATAATCCTTGCACTAAATAAAACCATTATGTTGGAATTTCTAGATATGGGAGAAGTGAAAAAAGAAATTTAACATTATTTATTTATTTTTTTGGGTTTGAGTTCGGATAGGAATTGCTAATTGGCCCAAAAATAGTGCAATAGACTATGGAGATAGTCAAGATTATTAAGCAATAACTTGAGACAGTTCAAAGTCGCCAAAAAAGGTATGCGGATAAAAGGAGAAGGGCATTATCATTCGAGGAGGGAAGCTATATATTTTTAAAGGTTTCACATTGGACAGGTATTATGAGTTTCGGAAAGAAGGGTAAATTGGCTCCACGGTTTGTAGGTCCATTTTGGACTTTGCAGCGAATCGAAAAGGTGGCGTATAGGTTGGACTTACCATCAAATATAGCATATGTACATCCGGTATTTCGTGTATCTATACTGCGAGTATATGAGCATGACCTTTGCACATCATACATTAGATCATTCTGATTTGATCGTTGAAGAGGATATGTCTTATGCGGTTAAACCAATGGCCATTATAGACTGACAGGAGAAAACAGTTTAGGAAAAACAATACCATTAATACAAGTGATACGGAGACACAACGAAATCAAGGAGAAAACATGGGAACACGAAGCAAAAATAAAGTTGTCACACCTTGAACTTTTTACAAGTATGATCTAAACTTCAAAGACAAAATTTATTATTACGGGTGGAGAGTTGTAAGGCCCATAGCATGATTGAAGTATCACTTACATGTTAATAGGTTGGTAAAAATGAATTGAAAACAATAGGAAGTAAAGGACTAATCAAAATGGAGTAGATATTTGAGAAATTTTAAGTAAGTGTCCAATGCTTTTGACTTATTGGTGACTCGTCGGGCAAAATATAGTAGAGATGGATGAAAAGACCAAGGAGACAAGATGGTGGCTACGGATAGGCTGATGGACTTCGCTGGACAATTGTTGGACACAGGTGCGTGCCTTGGTTCTTTTTTAGTAATTTGTTCTCTATGCAACAACTTTGCTACGAGTGGTCCGGCAACCTATCCGGCGACTGGGACTTTTTGGATACTTTTCGGATAGTTTCAGCCAATCAACGTATAAAAATCATTTTTCATGAATTTTCAAGCTATTTCATCTCATTTCCTCCCCCAAAATGTTCCAGAAATAGAGAGGGATATA
>MKEJ01050077.1:0-13554 GCA_001753735.1 Embelia ribes | reverse complement strand
TTTTTTTTTTTTTTTTTTCGTTTCTTTATTTTTCATTTTTTGAATCAGGCCGATCATCTTCGCCGGGAAACTTTACGACAAATGTGTCAACTCTTAACAATTCGCCAAGCAGCTCAGGGGCTGCTCGCCTTGGGAGATTACTGCCAGCGCCTTCGGGCTTTAAGTACCCTTTGGGCAAATCAACCACGTGAGCCTGCTTAGTCCCTAATTCGACAACAAATCAAAATTTTTAGTAATAATCACCATCAAAGTTTGGGCACTAGCAGCTGCACGAAGCACTCAGTTAACTTTCTGCAAAACCACATATTTATATGCTATATATGCTGGCATTTTTTGGAAAGAATTCTATAAACCAGAAATTGTATATGTTATTTGTTAAGAGCTAGTTCAAAACTGCCTCTTGTGTATATATATTACCTCTGTTTGATACTGAAGTTTTAGGCCCTCTTTGTCTTGAGTCTCTTTTATGGGATTTCAATAGTAAATCACCAATTGCAGTGAAATGTTTGTAATGAGGTTTTATTTTTGTAAGTTGTAAGCGTTTTTATAAGTTTTGGGAATAAATCGATGATTATATTATAAGGCCCCATTTTCTTTGTTGTAATGCCTTGAAAAGTGAAAACAATAGGGTAGTGTGACGGGTTATATGTTGGAAGGGTTACGGTAAGTTTTACGCTTTGAAGTGAAGTGGAAGTTCCACGAAATGTACAATGCTAGGACACATGAATGGAATAGAATAGGTGTCGTTTCCAATTTTTTTTTCTTTTTTTGTGGGGTCTGGTTGAATACCTGTAGGTTCGATCGATCCAAGTGCTATCCAAAAGTGAAATTGGATCAATCTAATTGTTGTTAGATCGATCCAACTGGGTTGCGCAAAATATAAGAAAACACGAACAGATACAATCAGTTATATACAGACATGAACCTTAACACATCAAATTGCGAATTTTCACCCAAGAATGCAGAGAGGGAAAGAGGCTCCGAAATGGATCATACCACTTGAGACAAAGCCCTAATTCTCCATCGGTTCTTAGGGTGTGGCATAGGTTGTTGGGTGAGCAATTACAAGCAATCGTTGGTGTTCTTTCTCATTGTCTCTATAACGAAATTGAGGTACGTAGCGATAATGTTTCAATCCCAAAGTAATTCAATTTAAATTCTTTGTTTTGTCGAATTAATTATGTTATTGTCATGTATGGGCATGCCGTGGATGATGTTGTGTGATCACACATGTTGTATGGGATTGTAGTAACTAAATTGAAATTGAAATTTCTAGAAACCTAATTGTTGGATAACAAGGATGTTGTGTAGGAAACTACAAGTATTATCATGGTGGTGGTTGTGTTTGAATGTTGTAAATGGATGTTTGGCCTTGGGAATACATTTATTCCAAGATATGATGTGATCTTGATGTATACCCCGGGAGTATATATATTCTATGGTTGTCATGCCATGGAGCGTTAACCCATTCAGAAGTGTGTTGCCTTCCTAAGTGGTTTAACACAAACCCTTGATCGGGTTTCAAAGGGGAATTCATGATAGAGAGGATTATCTACAAGCCTTTACACGTAAAGCCTCAGGAGTACGTTTATTCCAAGTAGACGTGTCGTTAGTTGCGTGATTTGATTAATTTTGCCGTGTCGCTAGACCTTTTATGGTGAGGTTAATCGTTGTCGTATGGTGATTGGTTGGTAATTTGTCGATGGATGATGATGTATTCTGTTTCACCTACGAGCATAGTTTTCACAAGTTCTATTTTGTCGATGCTATATGATGCTTTAGAATTGGAATGTTTTCTAACTTGTACTTTCTTGGTTGTATTTAACATTGTTATTTTCTATAAAACGCCAAGCAAAAACAGGTACTAGAGGTCAATGAATTCATGATTAAGGACGGGGAGCTCAATCGAGTTAGGTTGTTGGGTTGTTTAATTTACTCTTTTCAGACATTTGTTGGCATTTGACCAGATTTATTTGAAGTTTGTTTGAAAGTCGTTTGAGTTAATAATAAGTTAAATATGATAACAACCTAGTTGGAATTTGATTTGAAGTTAATGTATGAGATATTTCGTCTCGCTTTATAATGTCATTTGTGAATAATGGATTATATTGATAGGTTGTTGTATTTTATTGTGTCGAATGGTTGATGTTGAACCAAGATTGCCATGTCCTAAATTTCCTCAAACCCAAGATTCTAAGATAATTAGAAAGAAAAGGAAATAAAATAAAAAGAAATAATTCTACAAACATAACTACTCTTGCTTGAACTATAATAACAAACTTTATGTAACGACACTCAATTAGCTAAAGCAATTCACAATATCCTTTACATATATAAGCTACGATTACAACAAAGTAAAATTCCGAAGTTTATATACAATAACTTCAAGCTACATGCTTGCCCAAAAATAAGAACGAAAAGTGTACATATGATCTTTACCTCCGAATACAATACAAATATATGTGCAAAAATATACTAGTCAGATTCTAAATAACACGATAGAAATGAGTCTAAGTAGTATATAATATGTATGCACATATGAATGAACATGATACATGTATACAACATGAATAGTAAGTATCAAATCTATGTATGCCACGATAGTACTCCATGTACAACAAAAGACCTCAACTTTCTACTGTTACGTATTATATATCAAACGTATGCATGAGCGAATGAGTATGTAATTCACTAATAAACAACAAGTTTTTAAGCTATTACATGCCTATAATATGAGGGGTAGGTAATAAGTTATTGAATTCCTCAAGCGAACTACAATACGACAAAGCTTCTTTACTACCAATCATGAATCCTAAATCTCAACTCTTGATTTATGAAGCTCAACTCATATCCTGTCATGCCCCGCATTATGAAAAACCCGGGGATGTGAACTTATAAAAAAAGAAAAGAAAAGTGAAAATAAAACAAACAGAAGAAATGAGAAAAGAAAAGAAAATGAAAATGGAACATCAATTTGTACACCATCTTATGAACGCAACTGATTGCCACTGTAAGACGATACTACATATAACTAAACCATTTACATCAACATAGTAATATACTATAGCCTGCTTACAAGATATAAGTATATAAACAACATGAAATAAAAGAAAGGAAGAAGGCTTGCGTCAACACCAAAAAAAGAAATATAAACAACAATATAGTAAATGACTGTTTACAATAAACACTTCAAGCTAATTAACTTGACAAAATAAAAAGAAAAAAGTTACATACTATTCTTGCTACAACAAAATATAACATCAACAACAACAGTGAATAACTTCATAATTTGTCCCCGCCATGCCTTCCATGATATCAAAATATATATACAAATTAGCTATGCATCTACTGATGCTAAATGCATGCCTCTGCACCTACAAAATAATGCATAAGAGAAAAGAGCAGGAAAATAATATGGTTAGACGATCAACCCTACAATAAAAATGAGACTATACTATATGTATGAAATGAATGAATGTTCTAACATATAAAGAATATAACAATGTATATCATGAATCATGTATGACGAAATGAGACATGAATGCAACAAATGCCAACACGACAACACAACTATGCTAACCACGCCAACGCCCAACGCCTATAAGTATCTCCATGCTTTTTTATTTATTTAGAAATGCTAAGATCCTCTACTATGCACGTGATGCAAATAAAGCCTTCATTGCCCTGTTAGCCATGTGTGATGCAATCAATAGATAATTTCTACTATAGGTTGCCCGACTTTCACGATAAGGTTGTAGGCCTCATTGCTTCCACGTATTATATAAAATTTATATATTTGTCTTGAAAAGAAAGGAAAAAGACTCCAAACTATGCAACACAGGTTTTAAAAATAAAATGAGTCCCTTTCAAATTTAAATCCACACCAATGCTTTTACAATACTTTTAAATATGTTTTTAATGAGAAACAATGCAATGCCCATGATATTTATGAACATGATATGATATGCATGGGATTATTATTCTATGTATTTAAATATGATAAATTACACCATAACTATGAATATTATGCTACACTAGATAGTAATTTAAAAAATCATGTTATTTCTATGCTAATCAACTACACCAAACAATAACACAAATATGACATATCAAACATGTCAACATATAGTCGTAATCATCAAGTTTATATTAAAGTTCATAGTCTACCGTACCTAGAATTGCTATGAAAAGGCCCCGCAAAGCCACGCCAAGAAAACTCCTAAACTCGCTTCTCTTTGCACCGTGATTTGATTTAGAAGATGAATACATATGACAACATACCTATAGATGAAAATAACCTACACGAGATGAGGAACATACGGATCATGAATTTGCATCCCACCATCGCACTCCACCATCACATCACAACTATGAATTTTAGTTACCCAACACATGCCTCTTCACAGTTTGGCGACACATGCCAAACATTAGGTGACACAAGCCTTGTAGGGCAATGCGGCCCTTGAGGAAACGCATGCCTCCTCTCAGTTTGGTGACATATACCAAACATTATGCTACACAAGCCTTAGTAGGGCAACGCAACCCTTTACGCACCACACACCTCATTGTGATTTGGCAATACATGCCAAACATTAGGCTACAAAAGTCATAGTAGGTGAAAGTCAATTTACCCATTTTCATATGCCACTCATATGAATCCGCCATGATTCATATGCCATACATATGACTATGCAATGGAAATATATATAGCCTCTTTACCCATGAATTCATATGCCATACATATGAATATACCACGAGTATAATTCCTTAATGAATATGTGAATGTTTCACGAGTACATTTCCTCCATGAATATACTAATGCTCCACGAATTGAGTCAACATGTAAGGAAACAACATTTAATGCCCAAAACTCAAATGCAAAAAATAGTGACATGTTACACATGTCGATATGCATAGAAAAACTCAATTTTATATTATTATTCATATTCTACTCATACCTCGCCAACTAGAGAGTTTTACCAAAAGGACTCACCAATTTCAACCCAAAAATCCCCTTTTCTTGCTCTACCAAATTGTTCTACCTTTGCCACTTGAATCACTGCATACCTATATATGAAAATGGTCTATACAACATAAGGAGGAAGTTTGATAAATTTATTTCAACAAACTGAAATCGGAAATGGGAATAGAAATTGACAAAAATTACCTCCATGCGTTGCCTCGACAATATTAAAGAGAAAGTTTAAAAGACTTGAAGTCAATTGAATTTTGATGCTAGGTGAAATCGCCCCACCTTTGCCAAGATTTTACTTTGCCTTTCAACCTGAGAAACGATCTATAAGACGAACATGAATCGTCATGCACCTAGATAAGAAAATGATAGGATAAGGAGTAATATATAATTTTTTTTCGATGTACGAACAAGGCATAAAAACCAAGGATTTGAAAATGAACGAAACGAGAAGTGAGACTTACCTCAAAACGTTTTCCGCGCACTAAGGAAGCCAAAAATCTATTTAGTTTTCACGTACGAGGTAGGGAGCTAGATCCCCCCCTTCCATCTTTTGAAATTTTTGGGTATGGGGTAAAATGAAAAGAGACAGTTGTCTAGTAATGTATTCGATGCTTAAGAGTCAGTTGTCCAGTGATGGACACACAGTCGGGCACCCTCCGAGCACATGGAAATGCTTAGCAAAATTTCAACATTTTACAAAAAAGGAAACTCTGGAACCAATTGTCCAACGACATGTCCAATGGCTCAAGCCCGTCAGATACCTTCCGGATATGTCAAAATCTGTAACCTTTGATTATGTGTGGGAATCACTTTTTTTTATTCATTTAAAATGTTTAAAATTGCTTAAAAAGCACCCTACCTTTGGTAATATAATGTATTAACATGAAACTAACATACTTGCCACGGTACATACTTGTCAATGCAACTATGCAATGACCCCGCCATATTATGCATGCCAATAATAATATTATAATGTAATCAATAATATTATTAAAACAAAAAATTCATTCAAAAATTTGGGACGTTTCATCCTCCCCACGTTAGGAAATTTCATCCCTAAAATTTACACATACTATACAAAAGAGTAAAATGTACCAGACTTGATGAAAAGTTCTGGATGCTTTGCTCATATCACCTTTTTGTGTTCCCAAGTCATATTATCGCTCGACCCACTTCTCCATAATACCTTCACTAAGCAAATAAACCTCTGCCTCAACACTTGGTTCTTTCATCTCAAGAACTCGAATCGGTTTGACTTGGTAAGTCAGGGCTTCTTCAATGTGCCAGTCATCGAAGTTGCAACATAGAAACATGGAAAACGAGATGCATACTCGATAATTGTGGTGATAATACAAGTCGATACGCCACTTCACCCATTGTTTCAAAAATCAAGAAAGGACCAACACAACTCGATAATAGTTTTCCTTTTTTTCCAAATCGCATAACTCTCTTTTTCGGAGATATTTTCAATAATATGTGATTGCCCACCTCGAATGGCAAAGGATGTCTTCGTACACCTGCATAACTCTTATGGAGACTTTGTGTCGTCTTCAACCGTTGTATAATCAATCGCACATTATCGGTAGTTTCTAGCACCAAATGGAGACCAAGAAAAGCCCTATCTCCCCCTTCCACCCAACAAATTGGAGAACTACCCGGACACCTATACAATGTGTCAAATGGATCCATCTCAATACTCGAATGATAACTATTATTGTACGCGAACTCTGTCAAACTCATATGCTCTTCTTAACCCCCTTCAAAGTCAAAGATGTATGCTTGAAGCATGTCCTCAAAAGTCTGCATCATCCTCTCAGATTGGTCATCTGTTCGAGGATGAAAGGTCGTACTCAACGCAAGAGTAGTCCCTTATGCAAACGAATATTCTCATTGATAAATTTTTAAGAGAGATTTCAACTGAGTCGGTAACACGTATGGGAAGAAAATGTGCATATTTCATCAGGCGTTCTATAACAACCCGTATAGCATTGCACCCATACCTCGGTCGCAACAATCTAATGATAAAATCCATGGTGATCAGTTCTCACTACCACTCGGGAATGGGTAACTGCTGCAACAACCTACCAGGATGCTTGTATTTGGCTTCAACTTGTTGACATGTTAAGTAATGAGACACTAACTCTGCTACATCTTTGTTCATACCATGACACCAGAAATGTCAAGACACATCTTGGAACATCTTGGTACCCCCGGGATGCACTACCAATCGCGAATTATGAGATCCCCATAGAACCTCGTCTCGGATAGAGGCAGGCACATATAAATGATTTTGGAAATGCAATCTGCCATTGTTGAAATTGGTCCACCAATCAAGATCATGCTCGCTAAGAATGCATACTTAATACGCATCCAATTCCTCATCTAAACACGGAGCCTCTACTAGATGAATGACTAAAGTCGGTTGGATTTCAATCATAAACAATGTAGCCCATTCTTCCATCTCCACAACCTCTAACCCAAACTCCTTAAGCAATTGAAACATCTCCCATTCATCAATAGCAAGACAAGTAAAAGAGCAACGAGTCTTTCGACTCAAAGTGTCTGCCATCACATTGGCCTTTCCAGGATGATATTTCAAATCAAAGTTGTATTGCTCCAAGTACTCCATCCATCTTCTCTGATGCATATTCAAATCCTATTGTGTGAAGATATACTTTAGCGACTTGTAATCAGAATACACGTCAAACTTCTCCTTTTATAAGTCATGTCATGAGTTGGATAGTTTTGCTCATGCATTTTCAATTGTTGAGAAGCATATGCCATCGCCTTTCTAAGTTGCATAAGCATGCACCCCAACCCTTTTTTTAATGCATCGCAGTATATCGTATAACCAATCCCTCACTCGGGAATAACAAGAATTGGAGCCAATATCAACAAGTCTTTCAATAGCAGAAAAGACTCCCATTTTAACTTCACCCCTTTGCAAGTAAGTCTAGTTAAAGGACCTGCCAAACCCAAAAAAATCATTACGAAACACCGATAGTACCCCGCCAACCCTAAGAAACTTTGGATTTAAAATACAGATTTAGGTAGTTGCCAATTGGTAACGAACTAGATTTTCATAGGATCTAACTCAACACCCTCTGCTGACATCATATGCCCGAGAAAACTGACCTCCGACGACCAGAACTTATATTTTAAAAGCTTGGCATAAAGTCGATGTTTTCAAAGAGTAGAAAGAACAATTGTAAATGTTCGCGGTATTCCTCCTTAGTAGGCAAATAGATAAGAATGTCATTGATGAAACTACTATGAACTGATCAAAATAAGGGTAGAAGATTCGGTTCATTTAATCCGTAAATACTGCCAGAGCATTCGTAAGATCGAAAGGCATCACGAGAAATTCAAAATGCCTACACCGAGTACAGAATGTTATCTTTGGTATATCCTCCACTCTAACCCACAACTAATGATATCCTGTATGCAAATCGATTTTAGAAAAGAATTTTAAACCCCTCAATTGGTCAAAAAGGTTGTCAATTCTTTGTAGAGGATATTTATTCTTGATGGTCGTGCGGTTTAGCTTACGGTAGTCAATACACATTCGCATCGATCTGTCCTTCTTCGGCACGAATTATGTCGGAGCACCCGAAGTCAAAGAACCAGGTTGAATGAAACCCTTCCGCTTTAGATCATTAATCTGTAACCACAACTCATCCATCTCTGCTAGAACCAAATGATAAGGCGTAATAGTAATTGGTTTGGTACTAGGAACCAAGTCAATAACAAATTCAACTTATCTTTTAGGAGGTAGTCTACTTCAATCGTTGGGAAATGTATCTGAAAATACCAATGACACCAACCCTGAATGTACCTTCTCCGTAATAGATAGACTAGTTAACATAAAAGAAAAACTAATCAAAGTACGTCGTGTAAAAGGAAGTGTATGATTGCATTCTCCCTAAAACACAAACGTTGACTTCCTTGGGAGTTCTCATCACCACCCTACGCTACTCACAATCAATCACTGCATGATATTTCATCAACCAATCTATACCTAGAATGATGTTGAAACCTAACATGCCAAATACTACAAAATCGTATATAAATATATGATCTGCAATTAGAATTTCGCACCCTCGATAAATACTATCAATACGGAATGTGTGATCCCCCAAAATATCAATATACACAGGAGACTCCACACACTCTTTAGGTAGTTCTAACATGGATGCAAAGCGTAAAGAAGTGAAAGAACATGATGTACCCGTGTCGAACAATACATGTGCCTAGGTAGAAAGAAAGGATAACATACCTCAAATGATAGAAGGCTCGGCCTCATCCAAAGCCTGAGACATTGTATAAGTACGAGTTTGAGAAGTTTGACCCTAATGAAAACCATAACGAGAACCACCATAACTCTGATAACCCCTACAAGGAATCCCCGCACTCTATCTAGAAGAAGAAGAAGGTGCATTATGTGGTAGCCTAGAAGCTACCCTAGATGAAGAAGGTTGGTGCTGACTACTCGGGATAGTTGGGATGAAGAATCTTTCAGGATACCACGACTACATGTGACCTTTCTTGCAGCATCTGTGACAAACAACCATGTTACAAGATGTCTAAATATATCCCTCTGACCTACACATCTAACAAATAGTAGGTTGAGGATAGTCACTAGTTTTGTAAGCTATCAGCCACACGTAAAATGCCTTATACTCTAAATAGTAGTGCTCTAAGATATCGACCTTTCGGCTGAGACCACCTGCGAGAAGAAGAAAAAACATCTCGTGACCTCTTCTTACCACAACCCTTACTAGTCTGAGAACCACAACTGTTCCAAATCCATACCCAAAACCTGAACATACTGAAGACCTGTATATGAACCCGAAGGCCTAGAATAATGAAAAGGGTCCCATCACCGCTTATTAAGCAAGCTATACTCTACTTTCATGTCTATACCAATACACCCTTTAAACGTCTCATGAATATTGGCCATGACATGAGTTTGTACTAAAGGGTGCAAATCTTGATTGAACCACTTAACTTGGTGTATACCGCGACAAACTAGTGAACTTCATTTGGTATGCTTGCACATACATTCTCTCCTGAGTAAGATTCATGAATTCATCTCTCTTTCTTTCCCGGTGCATATCAGGAAAGAATTGATCTAGGAAAAAATCTTTGAATGCATCCTAAGTAAGATTATTTCTGTTGAAAAATTTCCCTTGACCTTTTCACTACTTTGTTGCCTTACCTCGTAGATAGAATGGTGCCATCACCATCCTAAGATCGCCGTCTGCTATCTGGAGTAACCTGAAGATGCCTCCAACCATTCTTTCGCTGCTATCGGTTCCGGATCTCCCTTATAGATAGGAGGATCCATCCTCCTAAAACATTTCTTAGCCGCCGAGGCTCGAGTATTTCCACTCTCTTCCCGTAAACTCCCCACATGCGTATAAGAATTTCTTCTATCACCTAAAGCTTATCCTCATCCCGTTGAGAATAAACATATGGGGGAATGAGTTTGAGGTAAATGACCCTCGCCCTCATTTTCCTCTCCAAATTGGGAATGTTCTCTTCTTCCCCCATGTCCCCCATTGTTTGTGTGTAAGTGTGCATACGAGTACCAACTGCTACTAGACCAAACATTAGCTTGCCCACCCCTCCAGGACCCTTCCAGGCCCCCTTCTTTACCCCCCTAGGCCCCACTTGTACCTGCTGCTCCCGATCTAAACTCATCTATTTAGCTGACACCTAAGGCCCCCACCCTCCATTCTACCCAGTCTATTATACCATCCTTCTGCTTAACTTATTATATTTATCCCACCTTAAATATTATCAGCAACATCTTTTTTCACTTAGCTTAACCTCTAGTATGTGTCATTCAATTTATAATGTTATTTTTTATTCACAATTTTCTTCTTCTTATCATTCTTTTCTTTCCTCTTTATTTATTGTTTTTTATCCTTCTTCTTTTTCTCAGGCTATTAAGCATTCTCATTGGCTAGATGCCATAATATCTGAGTTAAAAGCCCTTGTAGATAACAATACTTGGACTCTTACTCCTCTTCCTACGGGAAAAAAACTCATTGCATGCAACTGGATTTTTAAGACCAAGTTATTATTAAATGGTTATATGGACCGTTACAAAGCGTTCCTAATATCTAATCGTTATACATAGGTGGAAGGACTTGATTACACTATTGCCCATTGTGCTCTTGCTATTGTTGTTACACATAATTGGCATATGCACTAATTGGATGCCAATAATGCATTTATCTTTGACGACCTCCATGAGGATGTCTATATGACCTTACTGCTAGGTTAGGGTAGATAGGAGGAGACTTGTGTTTGCAAGCTTCAGAAGTCCCTTTATGGTCTCAAATGGGCTTTACGTCAGTGATATGAAAAATTATCAACGATTCTTCTTTCATCATGTTTTGATCTTTCGGAGTCCGAAACATACTTTTTACTTATGCTCGCTAGTTGTCCTTTACAACAGTCCTTATCTACGTAAATGATTTGCTTATCAGAGGGCGTGATATATATGCCATTAATTCTTCAAAGTCATTGATTAGTATTAAAATTTGTATAAATATTATTTGCCTTACTTAATAATACATTATATTTGACATTCGATGCACGTTTCAAGCTTTATTATGGTATTATGGTTTTCCGTATGCATTTCAGGAAATTGATATTAAATTGGCCAAAATAACTACTTTGGGAATTTGTTGACAGTCATGCTCGGAAAATTCCATTCGGATACTGAAATCTGAAGATAAAAAGAATCAACAAAGCTGCACAATTGGAAGAAATTTAAAACAAAACATGCAAGTCTATTTTGAGGAACTTCGACCGATCTAACTATATGATCGATTGATCGAATGGTCGGGTATACTATTTGATCAAGGCACAACAATTTTTGTTTGTTCCATTCTTATCCCTAATCAAACCCCTCAACCTGGACCTAAATCTAGCCCAACTTTGCCAAACTTCTAACTAGAAGAACCAAATTACAAGTGTGCCTACAAAGCTAATCAAAAGTTGGTGACTATAGCCACTTAAACACTCAAACTCTATTCTTTCTAAGCCTCACCAACTAAAACCCTAACCTTGGTCAAGTTTGCCTAATAAAGACTTGACTTTTCATGGGATCTTCCCAACAATATATCATAAGCCTCAATCGGAGTTACGGTTTGCGAGATATTGCAAAAATAACGAACAGACGTCACAACTTCAACTTACACTTAACTGCGTTCGAGGCCAAACCACGACCATGAAAAATCACCCACCACTTTCAAACTCTAGTATACAATGTAGATATTAGAAGAAAAATATTATAACTCGTATAATGTTATTTAAAAATGTAAAAGATTCACCAATAAATTTCGGGACATTACATCCCCTCCCCTTAGAAAATTTCGTTCCCGAAATTAGCAACAATTATGACAGAATACCAATGAAATGGTATATTAGGAATCAACACTGAGATCATCGAATTCGTAAAATGATTCAACAACTCATTGCCAAACAAAACAAAACAAAACATCAACTCCAAAGTATCCGAAATCAACAAATCAACATATCCCCAAAATGAAACAACGACTTGTAGGGAACGTCAAATGAGAAAAACTCTAAATGAAACAATGATAGAACAAAAAATCGGTTAAGATACAATTAGAAGAAACAATTCCTAAAATCTATGAATGTTGTGCACACACTCATTGGGGTTTTAGAATTATCTTCCGACTGAACTTGTCACAGATTAGACAAGGATTTTGCATCCCTCTGTTGATCGGACAAAGTATTAATCCTTGGTAACTATTCAAATGAAAATATACATCAAATGAAGTAACGATTTATATGAGACTCTGCTTCAGATAGTTCAACAAGAACAACTCATTTTCTTAAAAGTATCAAATTTACAACGACCCCTTCAACAACCACATCTACTACTGTATCTCCGCTCTATTACATCCATATCAGCTCTGTATCACTGCAGTATCTACCAACGCATCACATCTACAAGTTATCATATAACTTATTACATTTTTGACTCGTCAAAGATAACAACAAACACGGAAGCATTGCCGCCACTTATATAAGGATATCTCTAATTGGATATCAGATTCCTTGTTAGGATACCGTACAACACATATACAACATACGCCATGCTACACAAACATCTATACTACACAACACATGAATCATTTGTATCTTTAACTATGCTATGTATCACATGTATCTATGCCATACAACTCGTGTGTCAAAATATATGCTACTCTACTATGCATGCAATTCATACACCTCCGCGAAATGCAAACACATATATTTATGCTGACATGTATAAAATACTATGAATGCAACCTCCAATTATGAACCCTCGACTATACCGTCCAACAACCATCAAGTTTACGTAATACGGTTAGTTATGATACCTACCTACTATGCTGCACAATCTGTGACCCGAGGACATGAGAAAAATAAAAGAAATATAATACTAACTACCAAACTAATATCATAGTGCAACAACTCCACCGAGCAATATGCTCGACAAATAAATAAATAAAAATATAAACAACAATCTCATCACCTCTAACCTCGACCACAAC
>MKEJ01050076.1:0-20316 GCA_001753735.1 Embelia ribes | reverse complement strand
GAAGTCTGATAAAAAGAAGTTGGAACGATCCATCGGATCCTCTAGAAATTTTATAACCAGAAAGAAAATTTCCAAAAACATCCCAAATCACTTCTAAATACCAATAGACGTGTTCTCCTACCTTCAGATTGTCGTTTAATTCTCAAATCTCATTTTACGCGACTTTATGCATATTCTGATAACTCCGACACAACACCGCATTTACTCTTTTACACTTCACATAATTTAACTCTCGAGTCCTCTAATCACTTTACAACACTTTTCTACTTCTCTACAACATACAGAATGCTATCCAAGCAGTAACATGCACACGTTAAGCCTGGTATGACACTACATCTCGTAATTATACTACAATACAAACGTCACCATAAAGCAACACATTGCCTCACTTCTATAATCAAGTAACAACTTTATATACTTCCTTCGGTAAGATTTCTATACCTCGTGTATACTTCATACGCTTCATATCTCGTTCTTCCAATATTAGTGTACTTCCGCCTATCAATATGTAATAACAATATTATATACTTCTATAATATTATTATAAATACGAAAAATTTATCCAATTTTTTTGGGACATTACAGTTGACGTTCTTCCTCTTTTCTAACTTGTATGTGGAGTTATAATGGCACGAGGTAAAGGAGGTCATCAAGGCGGTTGATGACTTTGGGGTGGAGCTTAAGGTCGCAGAGGACGACTTGGAGTTATTGTTGACGAATAAATTCCGACAAGGCATACATGGGTGCAAACTATGGAGGATGTGGCGGAGGAAGAAAACATTCCTAGTCTTGAAGAAACTACGGACGATGAGGATATGGATGCATATGAGGATAAGGCTAATAGACCTCAATCTCAAATTGAACCTCATGCTTGTCCTCAACTAGAGGTGGAGGCATCTAGTATGATCGTATCATAGAGGCGGCATTCAATCGAATAGCAGGATTATTTTTGGAGGTAGAGAGACTCAAGCATTTTCGGCCCAAAAATATTTTTGAATAACAGATCCCCCTACTTTTAGGGGTGATAGGGAAATTTTTTTAATGGAGTAATGGATTATGGAGGTGGAGAGGATTTTCAAATCCCTCTAAATGGTCGATGATGATCTAATAATGGCGACAGTGTCATTCTATCTTTGGGGGAAAGCGGCTCATTGGTGGAAGAGACTACTCTTACTTTTATCCTACATATTTCATTAAGACATTTAGCGTACAATGGGTTTTGTTTGATCGCATCAAAAAGAGGGATATTGATTATTACTTGTTGGAGTATTTTGAAGATTTATTTTTAGATAGCGGACTTCGGTGGAGACAATTGTTGAGGAAACGGTGGTTTCATGACATACACAACCTCTTTAGGCTTTTCTTGCTCCCGAGTACCAACAACTTTCTCCAATTCCAACTTTGACTTAGTCCCTTAGATGTTTTATCACTAAATATTTTATTTTGGGGACTAACCAAGATTTTAGATGATTGGATCAAGGGTTGGATTACATTTTTGAGAGAAACAGAAGTTTGAATTGTTAAGATTTACATTAGTGGCACTTGGATTGATCAAACCTAATGTGATTTTACATTTTTGGATTGATCCAACCTATGGTTAGATTGATCCAAGTTATCATAAGAAGAATTTTCATCCTTTTCCTTTCCTTGCTCCACTATTGACACCATATTTACGTGCTCATGATACACTCATCTTGAGGGCTCCAAATCGGCAATTTGCGACTGTTTAGGTGAGTGCAACTCGATTGTACTTATAAAGACTTCCGCCCGATTTACCTAGAGCTTTTAGAATCTTGTTTAATTTCTAGGATATCTCTATGATAGTCTTTTCCAAGTGATTGACCCAGGGGTCACTTTCTAGCACATACTGCTCATGATGGAGATACGAAAAATCTACATATACACTCTACCCAGGAGGCTTATAACCCAATTTAGATTAGAAGTTTTGAGGTAGTTGAGCCTTATTCTTACATGAAAATTTTGGGTGATTTCGCCAACTAGAATTGTATGTTTGTGATAACTGATTCCCCTTCCTTTGGTTGTGAGGAGGTTGCTATTGGACGATTGGGCTAAACAAACTTGATCATAAAACATGTCCTTCATAACAAGCAGCTGGTAATAATTCTCCCTTTTATACCTATCACCTTGGCAAAAAAATACAAGTGATAGGCACAACCGAAGTCGCCACTACATTAACATTTTCAATTCCCATTACCTATATTTTCTTTTCTAAGGAAACACATTTTTCCGTTCAAACATCTGCTTCATTGAGGTGATATGCACTTTCCTTTATTGGAATATCCCTTGCAGATGATGAATTGGCAATTCCGATTGGTAAATCTTCCCAAGTTCAGGATTTATAGGCTAAATCATCGAAGAATTACAAATATTTGCGGTTCTCTTTTGCAAAAGATTTTTGCAGAATATAAAGGAAATTATTTTCTTCAATTCGAGCACTTAAATATATATGAAAGAATTTGATCTACCACCATTTATTGTAACTATGGTGGGGACGCTCATTACATTTCTTCCTAAGTATTGATAGAAAAAGGCGGAAGTGAATTAAACCAAGTTTTCACTTTACCTTTGAGTGCGAAAAGGAATAGTCGAAGGAAAAAGGAATTAGGATCAATGGATGAGTCCTCAAAAGTCGAGCAAATGGCAACAAAATCGTTGATGAAATGTAAGTGCTCTTGGCTTCCAAGCCATTGAACTTCTAAAGAGATTGGATAATCCCTGCCTTGAATTTAAAACCCCCTGTTGAATTTCGGGTAGGATGATGCATAAGGGTATGCATCTTTTCAATGGCTGAAGTATGTTTTCAATAGAGAGATTGGATTTACAACCCCCTGAAGTATGTACTTAAGGTGGCGACAATTGATTCATGGCAATATATGCTTGAACCAAGTCCCATTGAGTAGGGGTAAGTCCAAATTGATTCCCTAGAAAATTTTGGTGACCAGCCATGGGAGGTGGGACATCTTGAGGATTAAGAGAAGGATGAGGATTATTTTGAAAATTTCCACCACCGGGATAGTCAAAACCCGGTGGAGGATGATTGTCCTCATCACCGTAATTGCTCGTTAAAACCGATTTGGACGAGCTAGTTTTGTTCTCTTTTTTCAAGAGTTCCTTCTGTAAATGTGTAAGAGGTGCAGAATTTGGACTTCTACTAATTATACGCTATAGGAATTGGAATTCGGCCAAAGGAATGGCGATTCAAAAATTCTTCGTATTCCGTTATAAGGGGAGTCCCTTGTAGCGGCACCAAAAACTTAACTGGATGTAAAACTTGCAGAGTTTTACTTAGTAATGCACAAAGGTATGTCGTAGTTTTCTCGGTAAACACCTAAGTATCGAATCTTGAGGACTCCAATTAGTGTTTAAGATCGTAAGAAAAATCGAATTGTGCTATCCTAATATTAGAATTCATTTTTTAATTACTAATTTAACTAAATTAACCCTACTCCTATTTGCTTTGCGATGGTCTCGATGCGGAAAAGAGTTCGACTATGACTAAATTTACAATTAATCAACTAAAAACGATAACAATAACGATAAAAATCTTGCCTATAACGGGGAATCCAATAGATTAGTTTCCATTCCGAATTTGCCTAAAAGATGAGATCCGGCTAAATTTCGTGAGAAAATCATGGAGTTTATTATGTAATTTATTTCTATCTAGTGTGTTATTGGTAGGTTGTCAAATTGCTTAACTACGCATAGGTATTTTCTAATTTATTTTCGACATGTTTAAAAATTCTAGATTTTCTAAACAAACTCAATATTTCGGATTAAGATTTATAAAATAGTTCTAATCAATTAGGATGTTCGGGGTTTCGACTTACCTATTTTCATCCATGAGCCAAGGATTAAACTAGCCTAACATATTAAAATTAACAATAATATGATGTAATTTAAAACATGTAATTGCAAACATTGTACAACTTAAACAATAATTACATGCTAAATAAAATTAAATCAACTTAAACAACTTAATTAAAGGTAAACAATACTTACAACCTTAATGAATTTGAAATGAAATTACAACCTCTGTAAATGAAGTCTTCACAAAAAGTAAAAAAAAAAACAAAAAAAATCAAGAGCAAAAACAAAAGAAGAAGAAAAATAATTTCTAGTAAGAAGGGAGTATTCCCCAAAAGAATACACTTAAAAAAAAAAAAAAAAAACCTAGGAAAAGTGTAAGTGTGAATGACCAAGAATTAATCCAAAAAGTGTGTATGCTAGTTGGGTGTGACCTTGCCCTTCTCCACCAACCCCTCTAATTATTCTAGCCTTTCTAACCACCAAGAAAAAGGTTGTCTTTGAGATTGAGTGTTGGCTTAAGGGTTGAGTGTGAGCCAAGGTTGGTGTGATTAACCAAAATGAGAGTTGTTGACCCTTGAATCTAATCTGAATCTCGCCATTTCAATCAATCGAACTATAGTTCGATTGATCCAAATTCTTAGAAATTGGCTAGATTTTTCTACTTTGATAATTCTTCAACTTTCTCGATTTGTTAGCTTTTAATCTTCGAACGTAGTATTCAAACATTTTCTATGATCGCAAAATCCTTGACAAATTCCTAAAGCAGCTAAATTGGTCTTTTTGACACTAGTTTCTTGAAAATGTACTTAAAAACAAGTAATACCGAAATATAACAAGAAACATGCATCAAATGTCAAATAATTTCAGTTATTACTCAAGGTTAAAACTCTTATTTTATACAATTTTATACAGTAAGAAATAGTGTTAGCTTTAGTTAGTGGAAGAGCATATTGACAAGAAATGTAAAGTTGATGGGCTTAAATGATGAAAATGAAAATTGAGGAATGAAATTGATGGTTGGACCAAAATTGAAGCTACTAATAAATAATTTACCATTTAATGTTATAATTTTAATTAGAAAAAAACAAAAAAAAAAAAAAAAACTCTAGACCCTTGAGAATAAAACCATATTTGGACACATACCCGGCCCTGAAAGTCAGGCATTTTCTCAAGTGCTTCATCTGACATTTCAAACCTCAATGCATTAACTTCCTCTTTATGACTCTTGATATCTTTTGCTAGCCGCATGTGCTCTTCCAATTTAACACAGCCATGGCACTTATTTTGTGCCATCTTTTCTAGTAGTTTAGTCCACTTCTTGTAAGATTGAACAACCTCCATGTCTTTCAACTTCAAATCTGCCAAGGAACTTCGGTTATGCAAACTCAACTTGGAGGATGTAAACGTCTATAAACATATGAAACCCAATCTTCAACATTTTCCAAATAGAAATAACAAATGGCAATTTCTCTACACATGTACACTGTAGCGAGCAACAAGGATTTGGGCCATCAACATATTCAGTAGCACTTAACATCAAAGCACGGGCATATGTAAAAAGAAACAGGAAGTAACAACTTTTAAGAGACAACAATGCACTATTGCTAACGCATGACAAGAAAAAAAGTGTACACAAACTTATATAGTACTTTAGATTCAAACAAACATGAAAATCGAAGCTTCACATATAATTAATAAATATTATTGTAAACATAAGAGTTCTCCTCGGAGTGGAACTTACAAACAGAATAAATCTAATTTTTGGAGGGAATATTAAGCATAATATTATTCCTTTACATTATTTTAGATTTATGGTAATACCTTCAATTATGTCCTAAAAGAAATTCACAACTGTATTAGACAAGTGGTTCCACATATAACTTGCTTTAGTAACCAAAACGACCTATCACCAAGGACTAACCCAGCCGAAATTTTCTTTTCCTACGGAAAAATTATATCCAATTCCAACATTAATTCTACAATGCATATTGTGTATGTGCCTGAAATGCTTTACTTTGACCTGGACCATTATAGAAGCATTTTCACTTTGCAGCAAACAACCTCTTACAGAACAATGAAGAATCATATTTCCCAGAAACTATGCATTCAAAAAACAGAGAAGCTTTATCACTCCTGACATGCATATTGTTTTGTATAAGAATAAGTCTGTCTACTTAAAAATTCTCTTTTCGAGTATGGAAGAGAGATACCTTTCATTGGATCTAGAGCTGGAGGATACTTCCCATTAACTTTGGAATCGAGTAGCTGTTGCACAGTCTTGGAAAAAGCAGCACTACTAATGTCTTGCAGAAGACCAACTTGATCAATCTTTACTTTGCGATCGCATATAGATAGGATCTCCCTATTATCTATCTCCTTAACCTCATAATGTACACCAGCAGCACTACCACGGTGAGGTAACTCAATGTTGACAGCACCTGATCCTTTACGAGAAGTGCCAGAAGAATAATAATCATCTTCCAAGCCTCGTTTTGACTTTGGTACCAGTATCTGTAAACTAGTATTCTTCCTATCATGCATGTCACCGCCACCTGGAGGAGCTTGCAGAGTGGATGGCAGCTCAGGTGTCAGGACCAAAGCTATGTAACGTTTAGTATCAGCTGGAATGGCTTTGACAATGAGTCCAAGCAAGTGATCTTGGGCCTGCCAATTATAATAAAAAAAATTTAGTAAAAATCATATCAGTGTCTGTTTGATTCATTATCATCAGAAAAAACAATGTTTACTCACACAAAGTTATCAAGACAAGGAAAAAAAGAAAATAATTTTCTTTAACACAGTCCAATGACGCGACATGGTAGCACAGCAAATAAGTTTTGTCGACTTATGAGAAAGTGGAATAACTTCACAAAAGGTAGATAAGTTACGGAAAATGGACATGAAGGGTTCAGAAACACTAGTGTAACATAATCTGATGCCAAAATAAATTCCAGAGTTATCTGTGTTCCCCAGAACGACAAAAATGGTAGATGTTTGAGAGATAGTCTGGACTTACAAAGATCAGTATTCCTCTTGAACTGCGAGGTAAATTATTAGGGATCCTATAGAAAAATATGGTGACATAAGATAAAAGAGGAAATTTTTATATTTTAGAAGAAAATACCTTACCTATATAGGCAATGCTTTATCAAGTTTACAATGACCTAGCCTATGGGCCCCCAGTGAAGTCCTAGGACTAGCTAACCTACAACTTCCTACAGACCAAAGGGAATAGCAAAAAAGCATCTCATCATAGTTAATCCAGCATTAGGCGACATCGACTCCAACTTCCACTATGTATTCAAAACCTGGAAAAATACCACTCATGACAATATTGCACTAAACATTTTCTGCTGCCTCTCAGTCTCATCTACAACCAATTTTATTGGTTTTTCAAAAGTGTGACAATGATCCTCGAACCTAGACACATCACCGAGATATATCAATTACAATAAAGGTGCCTGGTAAAACTATAGTATTGAAGAAAAAACCGTTGAGCAGCACATGGCAAACAACATGAAGTTTGAACACAAAGGCGAGAAAAGAACAGAAATTTTTTTGAGATCCTGAATAGTGACTGGAGTGATGTGAAAATGGAATCATTAATTCAATGTAAATAAGAACTCACTGATTTTGATTTCACAAGTATGATTCTTCCAGGACTAAGAAAGGACGAGGACTGCATGACTGCTTCTAAAATCTGGTTGTTATATTTCTCAGCCTCTGAGTACATGCCATAATATTCTTCAATGGCAGGTTCACCCTTTATACACCTACAATTCATGATTTACATTTTAATAAGCTACCAAGTTGCAAAATAAGGTTAATGTACTCAGATCTAAGCATGATTCTACAGCTTAGACCGAAAAGTACACGTTGCCGAAGAAACATACTTGCAGGGACACGATCCACCATTCCTATTAAAATTATCAACCACAAATATACAAATAAAATGTATATTCGGATCCCTAAAACAAGTGCAACTACAGAACTGGCTTCATTTTAACTTAGATTTTCCCATCGGATTCAATGTATTTGATGAGGATTCCAGACATATCAAAGATCCTTAGGAATTTATATAGCATCTTAAGGCTGGAACATCCGAGTTTCAATATTTTCTGAAGGTGTGGGTTGGCAGAGTAATGTACATTGTTGAAATCACTGCAAAACATTAAATTGCAACAAAAAGTAACCATTCTGGCTATTTAACCAATTGTTCAAGTCAGGTGAACGTTTCCACAGAAAAAAGACTTTTATCAGGAAGCACAATTTGCTATCCAACAGTTTCTAGGCACAAGAGACACATGAGGCAATTGCGTGAAGCTCCCTCAAGCATAGAGCATACACACTGCCACTTACAACTACATGACTATTTTGCTTTTTGACCATAAACACAAAACCTACAACAGAGAAAGCTTAGAATTATAGTTTCCTTTTTAGCATTACGTACTCAATAGTTTTGATTGGTTGGGCCAGCTTAAGCATCAGAAGTTGCTGTGTCTCTGGAAGTTTCTGCTGAGCATGAAATTCAGCAAAACTTCTTTTCAACATGTCCTCCACCTACAGTAACCAATAGTAATAAAAAGGTTGAATTTTAGGGGCATCAGTAATTGTTGAGAATGGCTAAACAAACTTTTCATTTTTGTTAGCATATGGCATTGCCATATTTTCAGGTTACTTTAACTTTATGTTATTTTGGGTACCTTACTGTACACGGTCCAGACTCACCTTCAATTCTTCAACACGAAGAAGATGCAGGATCATAATATAGGTTAGCCGAAATTGAGATTCAAGTTTAGTTGGTTTGCCGACTATAACGCGCTTCAAATCACTCTCTTCTGGAACTTCATCACGACACATAATCACAACCGTACCAATTTTATCAAGTCCTCTCCTACCTGCACGCCCTGCCATTTGAGTGTATTCTCCAGGAAGCAATTGCCTAAATTCTTTCCCATCGAACTTCCTTAAGGTATCAAAAACAACCTGATACATACAGATGATCAAACTAGACGTTTATAGAGTGGAATTACCAAATTGATGTAGCAGTGTGATAAAATTGCGGAATTCCACAAAGAATCTAACACTATTCTTAAGAGGCAGGTTTAGTGCTCAAGTTCACTTACAACCAGTGAAAGGTAGCATTCAAAATAAAACCACTAAGGTCCCATTTACTAACATTTTACGTTTTTCTATTTAGGTTTTTTTGCTGTCCTTTATTTTCTATTTGTGCTGTTATTTTTTCCAGTAAATTCAAACAAAAACATGTTTACTAACACAGTTTTGCTTATCATTTTTTTAACAAAATGATTCCATACAAACTAAAACCAAATCATATTTTACAATTGGATGGAAAACCAGATGACATCTTACAACTGATTCTACCAAAATCTTCTTTAAGAACAAATTGACTTACCCAAATGCAGAATAAATTAAATCCATACACCAGTTCATCAGTAGTAATCTTCTTTTTTTCTTATCTACCAATTAGGGTTTAAAATTTCTAACATGATACACCTTTTCAACATCACAGAGAGAGAGAGAGAGAGAGAGGGGAGTAGAGGGAGAGGGATAATGGCTGTCTGATCCTTGGATGAAGGCAGATTGAGCTGAGAGGCAGACGGCGGATGTTGACATGGCGCCGCCAGAGCATTGATCGGATCAAGCAGCCACATACTGGCTAGATAAAAAGCCGCCTTCGCCTCATTGATTGGATCAAGGCACCTCCTGCCTCTTTGATGGCGTGTATGGTGGTTTTGTTACTTTCATTGATGACGGTGATGCACATACAATGGAGTCTCTGAGGGTAGACAGAGAGAGAGACCTCGCCGTCTCTGAGTTGAGAGAGGTCAGACTATGGAAAAGAAAGGGGTCATGGGTAGAGTGAACCAATCTTCGCACCGTGGAAAAAAGAGAGCTGAAACAGCTTTTTTGCATTTTGTTTTTTCTGTTTTAACTTATCATTTTCCCTCAACAAATAAAAACAAACAATTTTTATAAACATGTTTGTTTTATCAGTTTCTGAAAATTTGAAAATACGAACAGGAAAACTGAAAACATAAATGTTGGTAACCGGTGCCTAAAATCCTAAACTCATGGGTCACGTAGTGACAAGAGCTTTTACAGTTACTGAACAAAACCAGCAACAAGAACGAGGTAATACTAAAAAAATAGAACACCAGATAAGGTAAGAAGTACACATGGAAGCGGGCAATTCAAAACTGACAACAATTAAAAGTAATGCATCTAATAGAGCAAAAACCATGTCTTCCCAATTTAGTACCAGGAATATTAATCAAGGACCGAATATGGATATAGTTTGACGAGGGCTTATGCAAATTTAACCCAAACATAAAATATAAGTTGAAAATACCGAGAAGGATGCCAATTACGTGAACAAGAAAAGGGGAGAGAGATAATCCAAGTTGATAATCTTACCGTCCTAGCGGGGGCATTAACTCCCATTGCAAATGTCTCAGTGGAGAACAATATCTGCATAACCAAAATAAAAATTCATAGGCTTAAAAACTGCAAATATGTAAAAGGGATAAAAGACCTTAACACAAATTCACAAGTTGTAGACTAGCAGGAACTGTCATGTCATTTCAGAAACTTGACATGAAAAAGCGGCGTTGAAATTATTCAATCAAAAGCATGACCTTAATCAACCCACGGCAAAAAAGCATCTCAACAACTTCCTTTACAATCGGAAGCAGCCCAGCATGGTGTACACCAATCCCTCGTCGTAGAAGGCTTTGAACTCTGACCACCTGTTAGACCATGGCACATGCTTGTCACTATCTTTTTAAGTGCATTACATGCTTGTCTCCTTAAGAATACATAACAATGAAAAAAAAAGTTGTTGCGATGATAGATGGAACCTGCGGTAGGTTCCTGTCAGATCCCTTCAATCTAGAAAATGCTTTGTCACAGAAGACTCGAATTTCACTTTTCTCAGAACCACTGGTGAGGTCGATCCCCGTCATATGATCAGCGGATTTGTCGCAACGATTCTTTGAGAAGCAAAATATAACCACCTAAAATCACAGGTCAAAACAGAAATGCTAACAATGAGTTAACCACAACAAGTCCTGGGAGTTTTACACTTTTATGCTTCTAGGACTTAAAAAATGTTGCATAAATTTTCTCATGCTTAAGCAATAACATTTATCCAGAAAACAGAAGTACGGAAAAGTATAGGAAACTTTACATATGTGGATGATCCTTAAGAATATCTTGACACACCACTTCACAGCCATTTTTTTTACAGGCAAAGACAACTTCACAAACTATCCTGCCAAACGGCCTAGTTCAGGAAGAGGAATGGAGTGTGATGCTTTTAAGCTGTTGCATCTCTCCTGTTGAAAAAATAAAGAGCATTTGCAACAGATGGCTACTCAAACCCAACCTACATTTTTCTCAGCATGGATTGACTGGCACTCCTATTTACTAGGATCATATAATAACTTCATACACTGCTTTCACTTTTCTCATAGATAATATTCTATTCCATTTCATACTGAAGAAGGCATGCAATGGGCTACATCCAAGGAAGGTTATCCATCCCCTTGGATGGATTCAGATGCAGGTTTCAGATCTGACACACAATCATGTTGACTTCGTTATTTCTTATACCCCAAACTCATCCAATGGCAATTAGATGTGTTCTGGACAGGTTCTTTTGACTTCTAAGCAAGGGCTAATTGCATGAGTTGCATTAGGTAGAGGAAAAAATATAAACAAGAAGCATTAAGTTCAGACGAGATGCCACATACTGGTAACAATGAGTTCTTTGAAAGCTTATTGATAAGCAACCGCCACAAAGTTGCATCTGACCTCCAAGACCTTAAATTACTACTGCTGCTTTGATTCCCACCAGCCACCCCGGAGACGTTACCAGAAGTCTGCAATCCAGAATGTTTGTTCTGTTTTCCCTGCATATGACCATCACGTTTTTGAGTTCGACCCCCTTCATGACTTCCTGAAACCCCCTGGTTTGTTCCACCACCGCTACTAAATGCACTGGAATTTTTTCTTTTGAACGCGTCTTTTAAAGCTTTGAAACCTTGAGTCATAAAAGTTTCACTTTCGCAAACTTTATGAAGATCTCCAGAATAGAATACACAATGCTCCAGTGGGACTGGTCTTTTTGTTGTCCTGATGAGGGAATAAGGTTTAACTAATTTCAGAGGAAAATTATTTACAGAAGTAAACTACATTAAAAATGAAGAATGTCCGACCAGTCTGCCAATTTTCTTCCACTATTAGCATGAAGATGAACTTTAATATTTTTTTCACTAGAGTTAAACAATCACCGTCTTCTCTGGACAATAAAGAGCATAACAAACACTGGAAAATGGACAATAACAAAAAAATAGATATCGGAGACTATGCTGCTTACCCAGTTACCCGAATATTCTTTTGCTTTGTCCTACCAATCCAATCAGCAAATTCAACTGTGTTTGGTACCTGCATAAATGAAAATAAATACCCAAAATTGCAAACCATTTATAATTTTTACTACCTGTTTATTTTTCTTCTCTATTTCTGCAGAAAATTAGTCTAGTTATTGGTTAAGCATACCCAAACAAGCACCCCATAAAAACAAAGGATACATTTAAGCATTCATATTGCAATATTTGGGGAAGGTAAATTGTAGTATTAATTAGCTTCAAAGAAAAGGATTGTTTAGTTATGGTAAAACGACGAAAAGAAATCAAATATGACGTACAAAAAATATAATTATATAAGTTCCACATGCCGAAAAAGTGGAAGGCAGCTCATTTGCTAAAATTTTGATACATCCAAAACAAGCCTATGCTTTATGAATGGACTAATAAACGGATAATATATAGACGCAGAATTAGTTTTATCATTCATATTAGCAAAACAGTGAACGTCAGACAGTTTTATCTGTGGCCAAAAAAAAGAATCACAAAATCTACAGGAAGATGGTCATAAGATATTATTGGATGCTACACGTGACTTAATCTCTCAATATTCGAGGAAGCAACACAAGTAAACTCAAAATTAGTTCAAATCAACTAGCAAAGCTACAATTGGCACATGCATCTGTCTAAAATAAATAAATAAATAAATAAAAGAAAACTATCATTGTAATGTTTACAGAAGAATCTACGTACATTTTAATAAAAAAAAATAGAAGAAGAAGCACGAAACAGAAAAATTCATTTACCAAGAAGTAGCTAGAAGACCCCATTTGCTTGCAAAATAGAATGGATAGTTCCATATGAAATAGCAATCTAGCACCGCACCTTTTGGTCACCAGGAAATGATAAAGACCACACGGTACTTCACCTTTTATATGACATAATTGCTCCAAACATTAAAAAATTGAGAAGGCAGAATACACTTTTGTGATTTTATCACTCCAATATGATGAACCAAGCAGGCTGCTATGCATTTTAAGAAAAATGAGACTTAAACTATATCTATGTCACATTAGACACCGTGCATTTTCCCAGCTACTACTCTCCAGTGATTACAGGAGAACAAATATTAAGTACATACCGTGGCTGAGAGAAGGATGATATTTATATGTCTCGGGAGCATGATAATAACTTCTTCCCAAACAACTCCTCTTTCAACATCATTAACATAGTGTACTTCATCAAATATAACCTGTAATACATGAATATGAAGTGCAAAATGTTGTAACAAGTATAGTAAAAAAAAAGACAGAAATATTGCACTGCAAAAGAAAAGAGTCTTTTACCCATTCAATATCACGTATGATATCAGCACCCTTATAAAGCATGGACCTTAGTATTTCAGTGGTCATGATGAGACAAGAAGCTTCTGGCCTCAAGCTAACATCCCCAGTTAGAAGGCCAACATCAAACTTTTCACAAAAGTCCCGGTACTTTTGGTTGCTGATGGTTTTGATTGGAGCAGTATATACAGCTCTGGTACAGTGCTGCAATAAGAATTTCTTTCTGATCTCAGCATACAACCTACTTAAAAACTTATTGCCAGTCCCAAAGGAAGGGAAAAAAAGAAGTGATAATAAAACTACTGTTCATGCGGAAAAGCATGATCAACATATGAGAGCTTAAAGAGAAATCCATACTTTTGATGCCAACGCAAATGCATATTCAGCGACAACAGTTTTCCCTGCTGATGTATGAGCAGCAACAAAAACAGATTCCCCCTTTTCAAGATAATAGATAGCCTGTAGAGATCACAGTATAAAGATAAAAATTAATTCACAGAAGGCCTTGCTAGTTGGAAAATTAGATGGTATAGTACTGCAGAGCAAACGCGCTACTTTCCTTTTTGACCTAATCAGAATGAACACACAGGACCACAACACAATTATCCAAGCAATGTGAAGTAATGAATCCAATAATTATCATTCAAGAACCGTTATAGCGGAAGGACTAAATAAAGTAATGTTAAATTATGAAAGGAAGAATGACGAAGAATACGCATCCAACCATCCCAAGAAAAGAAAGGAAGGAAAATGATTTCCAAGTAAAAGAGAATGAAGTGGGAGTTTCAAAGGAAAGGTTATCCCTTTCATCTTAGCACTAGAGCGCAACTCGTGCGATGCGCGGGTTGTGTGTATTATGTTCTTTTTCGGATCATATTAATTTTAATTATTTTATAAAATTATTTTTGATATGAAATTTTTTGTATTTCTTCTTCTTTTTTTCCCCGTTATTTATAGCTTTATAAAAAATCGAATTTGGTAGGATTTAAATTACGATAATATTAATTTTAGCTATGTAAAAATCTTATTATGATAATATTTTAAAAAATTAATGTTGATTAGGATAATATTTTAAAAGTTTAAGAAGGATCTTGGATTGGTAGGAATTAGTTTATAAAATATTTATTTCCTAGAAATATTTTATTTTTTAAATATAATTTCAATAATTTCTACTATGATAAGTAATCTTATAGTTATACAAAGATATATGTCTATCTTGAAATTGTGTAAGATCTTATAGGAAATTTAATTTTAATAACTTTTGTCGTGGTAAGTTGATATATATGTATGTAATTTTTAATCATTTTTATTATGGTAAGTTTTATTATTTTAAAATCCTAATTTAATCGGACATGTGTCAATCAACTGTGAGGAGAAATGTTGGGAGTAAATATAGTTGGAGTGGACAACTTCTAAATGCATAAGAAGATCCTTTAAACAAGGAGAACATAGGCAATGGTTTCCTGAGATTTCCACTACAAGATATGGATGGTTGATGAACTTGACAAAAACAAGAGAAGTGATAAAAGAAAGAAGAAAAGAGATACTTCAGCCTCCCAAGTTGATAGGGCTTAAGTTGAGAAGTTTGTGTTTGATAATAAAATTACCCATCTGGGATTGGCAGAAGCCAAAGTTAGACAGGCTAAAGCTGCTGATATCAGTCAGGCAGTTTGGCCTGGTTGGAGTTTTGTTGACAATGGTCGTTTGTTGCCCAGAACCAGAATAATTGTGGGTAGGGATCCTAATACCTTGGTGTTACAGGTTATCAGCAGTGATCAATTCACTCTTTGCCATCTTACCTCCTGTGATAGCAAGGTTAAATACTATTCTATTTTTGTGTATGGAACCAACTTTTTCCAAAATAGAAAATAACTTCGGAGAGCTTTAATGAAGATTTCTGATCAGATGCATAAGTGGCCTTGCCTTGGTGAATACTAGGGGACTTTAAGGCCACATAAGATTCATCAGGGATAAGGAAGGGGTTTTCCTCTAAATGGTCCAAGTATATGAGTTTAATGTTGTATGCAAGAGGCCATGTTATTTGACATCAGGTTCAAAGGCCTCCTTTGTTTCTAACATAATAGCTGTGAGAAGTTGTTTGTTGGGGGAAAAATTGGATAGAACTCTAGTAAATGATGGGTTCAAATCCTTTCCATCTCAGAAGCAAACTTTTTGCACCAATTGCGTCTTACCATACCCCTATTATAATCTCCTTCGGTATCCTATCTCAAAATGGTCCTAAATAGGTTCTTCATCTCTTACGCTACTTATCCAGAATTGTCCTCCCACTCTTCTATAACTCTTAGGCTACTTATCCGGAATTTCTTCCCTCAGTTAAAAGAGTGGGAGGGCAACATTGTTCTCAGAATAAGAAGCTAGCTAGACAGCAACCAAGCGATATTGGCAGGGGAAAACTACAAAAGTTGCAAAAAGATCTTGATTATAGCGGAGTTTTGAAGGCAGATATATCGAAGCTGAACCCTCTTCAACAAGAAGTGATGTTTCAGTCTAGCTTGCAGAATAGTGATGCTAGCAAAACATGGCTTTTTTCTCACAGAACTCTAAGACAAAGACAACATAAATAAGATTCTCTCTCTCAAATGTGCAAGGGCAAACTATCACTAACTCTCATCTTATCAATCAGAAAACTGTTAGCTACTACAAAAACATGTTCACGTGTAACCTATCTACCTAATAGAGCCAAAAGGGCTTGTTTGATTGTTTGGAAAAAAAATAGTTGTTGATTTGACTCCACCTGTTTACATGTACTTGTTGGGCCTTAGATTTGAATTTGACAGCCCCACAAGCGGCGGAGAGTGTTGAAATATTATCCTATATCGCGAATTGATTGAATTAATATATAATATATAATAAATCCCATCCTTCCTCTAATAGGTCCTTTTAGTAGGAAGTGCATGAGCTTTAACAATATGACTGAGGAAATCGACAATTTGATGAAGCGTCACTTGAAGAAATCAAACAAGCTACTTTCAATATTAATCCTGACAAAGCACCTGGCCCTAAGGGATTCAATGGGTTCATTTTCCGGTCTACTTCGCATTGTGGGTAAATACATCCCATAAGCAACCATGGAGTTCTACAAGCCTAATATGCTTCTCAAACAAATCAATACTACCCTCATTGCACTGATTCCTAAATTCTAGAATCCTAGGTCCATGAAAGATTATAGGCCTATTTCATGTTGTAATACTTTGTATAAGGTCATTTCTAAGATTATTGCAGAAAGGATGAAAGCCTTGCTTCCATCTATGATTGATGAGGCCCAATCAGTTTTGATACAAGGAAGAAAGATTAGTGGCAATTTTTTCCAAGCCCAAGAACTGCTGCATGGATACAATACTAATAAAGGTCCTCCTAGTTTTGCTGTCAAAGTGCATCTCATGAAGGCCTAACTCTATCAGATCAGTTCATTCTCTGAATTACGTCAGTGTCACTAATCCTACCTTTTCTTTTAGCATTTATGGACCTATGCACGGTATTTCAAATGGAGTAGAGGCCGGAGGCAAATGGACCCTCTTTCCCCTTACCTTTTTGTTTTATGCATGGACGTTCTATCCATGATCCTTAAAAATCTTTTCTTATAATAGAGCTTCAAATACTATTGGACAGGTAGGAAGAGCAAAATCACTCATTTGTACTTTGCAAATGATCTATTGATGATTGTTAAAGGTGATTGAGCTTCTGAGACTATTATTAGAGAGCATCGTCATCTTTTCTACCTTGTCAGGGAGGACACCTAATCCTCATAAGAGTAACTTTTTTATGGCTGGATTGGATCATGATACTAGTGATTTCTGATCCAAATTGTTTGGATACAATAAAGGATCTCCGCTTTGAAGTATTTCGATGTTCCTCTAGTAACTACCAGGCTCAAGTATAGGGATTGTGCTCCTCTTACAGAAAGAATTACCAACAGGATTAATTCTTGAACTAATAATGTTATCCTATCCTGTAATAGTTCAGCTGATTAAATGTCTACGTACTTCATGCTGTCTGGTGATGTTATCCATAGTGTGAAGCAAAAAAGAAAAGAAAAAACTAGGTTGCTTCGGAAAAGGTAACTAGACCCACAGAGGAATGAGGGTCTAATACAAAAAAGGTCAAAGATTGGAGCAACACTTTTATCACAAGGGGTTGGAATATTTGCAACATGGAACACATCTCAACCTGGAAAGATGGGGTTCAAGCCAATCTAATCAGAGGGCAAACCTTTTTGCAAATGAAGATAGCTACTTCATGCCCATTGGACTCGGAGAAAAACCCTACAACTGAGACAAATGATGCTGCAGCACACAAGGATAAGCTTAGGTAATAGAAACAAGATTTTATTTTGGCTTGATCCTAGGCTTGCTGATGGTCAATATGCAGTATTCAAGAAGAGAAAATCATTATAGATTCTAGACTTGGCAAGCAAACAAAAGTTAGAGATCTATGCAGAACAACTTTTTTTGAGTGGTTTGTCCCAAGATCAAAGGAACTTACGGAACTCAGTGAGAAGGCCAAATTTTCTACCATTACAGAGAAGGATACTCATATGGATCCATAGAGAGGATCATAAATTCTCTGTTCATGCTGCTTGGGAGGCTATGAGATATAGGAGGCCTAAGGTGGCCTGGAGCGAGCTTGTTTTAGCAAGGGCCTAGAATTCCCAGATGCTCCTTTATCTTGTGGCTGATCGAAAAAGGAAACTAACTACTCATGAGAGAATTCAAAGAAGAAGGATTCCTCTATCAAACAGATGCTGCCGGTGCAAAAAAATGAGGAAAACCAGGACCACCTTCCTTGCAAATGTTGATTTGCAGCATTTCTAGGGAAAATCATCGTTCCTATTAGCAAAACAGGTTGACAAGAATGGGTGATATTGGCAGGGGATAAATTCAACAAGTCTCTAAGAAGCAGGTTGGGGAGACTGATTCTAGCCACCATTGTGTATGACATTTGGAAGGAAAGGAACTCAAGGCTTCATGAGGGTAATCAACACTCAGTACAGTACACTTACAAGCTAAGCCTATCCATGGTTAGGGTGAGCCTAGCCAGGTGTATAAATGTTAAGGACAATTGTAAAAATAGGCCAACTCGATGCAAGTAGAATAATTTCAATTTAAGTGAATATCTTTATTCCAGTTTGCTAGGCGTTTGGGTAGTGCCTGGTTCAGATTGGGCCTGTCCAAGGTCATGGTTACAGCTTTGGCTGTGTTTGTACAGTTCTCTTTTATATACTATATATATGAACTTTTCAAGAAAAGGGCAGCGAGAATGTTATGCCAAAGGATAACAGGAAACCTTTAAGTCATTAACCAATCATGATGCGAGAAAAAATTATTCTAACTTCATAACTCTAGCTAAGTCGGTCAATAACTGCAGCAAATAAGGAACCAGAGACACAATCTTAGCAACGCAATCATTTTAGCAAAAGGACCCCGCAAATCATACATTCCTTGCATAAAGGGGTGAAATTCCAATAAATTCTTCGATCAAGATAGAAATTCAAAGTACTAAAGAGGAAGGGAATACAAAATTGCAAATAAAAATACCTCTTTTTGAAATTTATCCAGTTCAAAACGAAATTCAAGTGCCATGTCCGGAACTAGTTCATGAAAACGTTCAGCAATGCCATCACTATCTCCGCTAATAGCCCAAGTCTGCAAATAAAAGCCATATCAATTAATAGCATGCAGTTATGTCGTTAGATAACTGAACCAGTTGACATTTATAAACCTCTTTCTGCTGCTTTCCACCATGAATTTCTTGCAATCCTGAAGTTGGTCCTCCCGATACAGCTGTCAATACCTCATCCAAAATTGATGATTCAGCTATAATAACATTATCAGACACATCTTCCTTAATCACCTCGGTTTCAATCTCAACAGATTCCTCACTGACTTCAGGTTCCGATTCTGAAATATGACCTTAAGAAGAATGACAATCAGTCCTAACACAAGGAATGTAGAACCTTGGACAACAATAACTTAGATGTACAACGATGAAGCCATATCAAAAAGTGTGGCATACTATCAGTCACAGATTCTGAAACATCCTCTTCCCATGCTTTCTTAAACAAGTCATCGAACTGCACCGATAACTCTTTCTGCACAAAAGATTGAGGAAACAAACGAAGATTGACAAAAAAGATGACACAATATGCATGTTCCATGCTATTATTTGATAGTACATGGGCATCTTGACAATATGTCAGAAATTGACAGTTTACCATGGTGTGCCTTTGATACATTCTACCAAGATCTAAAATTAAGAAGACCTTTAAATGACAAAATTGTATCGGGAATGAAGTTACCAGCTTGTCATCAGACGAACTCTTGATCATATTTTGATCCTTGTAAATCGTCCATGAGCATGAATGTGCCTTTATTAATTAATAACAAAAAAAAAACACAATTAAGTAGTTTCCTCTTTCTATTGGTAAGGATAGCTTTAGCAAAGTACAGTAACATAAAAAATGAAATACGTTCTTTCACTTATCAGCTAAAGAAAACCAGTCTTACCTTAAGATCACCAAGATCTAGCCCATGTTTACAGCTAGGAGGAATGGTTTGAGCAGGACCACCATTAATCACCTCTCGTACCCATTCACCATTACAAGCACCAGCAGGCATACTTCTTTCCAGAACTTGGGAATCATTCAAGCCACCTGGGCGAAAAGGTCGGCTATTGATGCTTCCCTTTACAAAGTCTTTTGCCGGGCCAGTTATGAGTGGCAAACCACCAGAACCCTC
>MKEJ01050072.1:0-20481 GCA_001753735.1 Embelia ribes | reverse complement strand
TTTTTTTAAAAAAAAAAAACTATTTTATACATAGCAATGCATGAGTTCAAGCAAAAGTAGTAAAAGATGAAACTTACTGTATGGAGGTGCTCTCAACCCATCCCTCAGTGGTTCTCTGCGGATAGTGTAACCAGCCATGATCGAAGGCCCTCGCTATCTCTCTGATTAGATCGTCTTTCATGTTCTTTCTTTCTCTATTTTATACTCAGGAAATAACATATTTCAAATATTTGGATGAGGAAATTATAAAAAATAAATAAAATTTGAATGAGGATGGCCTAATATCTGACTTAGCGGAAACTGTTACGGAAAGCATAACTTTCTAAATTTTTGGTAATATAGTGTATCAATCCAATTGATTTTTAATTTGGGGTATCAATTGGATTTGTGCTGATAATTTGGTGTACTAAAAGATAATTTTCCCTACTAATAATCAAAATAAAGTCGCAAATGCACAACACATATTTCAAGCACTCCAACTTTTGCTTGGGAATTTGAATTTAAACATTGTGGCTATTCAAAATCCTAGTATTCCTCCCATTGTTCTTCCCCCGGTTCTTCATCAAGTTCCTCCTCCTGCTCCTCAACCTACTTTTCATCAATATAGTAGTCAACCATAATACAGTGGCCAACCATGGTATGGCGGACAACAACCACAATACGGTGGTCCCCAACCATAGTATGGTGGTCAATAGCCATATGTTAATCCTTATCTGTAGCCACAACCTCGTCTGGTTCATCTTGCAAATGTCCCTATTTAGCAAATGTTGAATCCGGTAAAGCAATGTCAACATACCTACATTGTTTTACCACATGAAACACATAGAACATTTAAAGTGAAGCCAAAATGATTAAGAGTATTCCAGATTCTCATGGGTTCAACAATGAGAATGTTTACAACTTTCTTAGTGATTATGTCACCATGTGATCTACTATCGTTGATCCTTGTCTAGATGAAGGCATGGTGTGTTTAAGCCTCTTTCGTTTGGCTTGCAAAGATAAAGCTATAAGTTAGTTTCAAACCCTCATACCTATCAAAGGAAGTAGTTAGGAAGCCGGGCATGTATCAACTCAATGAAGTTGATGAGTGGTAAGCCAATATGCTTCCCTTAAGAAGCAAATGGAATTGAGAGAGTTTTCCCGTAAAAATATTGATGTTGCTCTTCCCCTAAAGCCCCCGATGTGTTCTTTTTGTGAAATCGAAGGACATATAACTAAGAATGCAATTAAATGGTTCTAGCCAAAGATGTGTTGTGCACGTAAATGTAGTCAAGGCAATATAATTCATATCAACAACAGGAATAGTACAGTGGAAAAGGCTACTACAGTTTATAGCCTAGTTGCTTAAACTGGCGACCCAATCCACCTATACCATCTAATTATCCAAACAGACCGGTTGGAAAGGGTCCCATGCGTGATTCTTATATTTCTCCTGCATTCCGTAATGAGCCATCCAACTCTTATGAGGATCACAAGGATAAAAATATGGAGAAACTTCTAGCACAAAATATTGTTGAAACGCAAGGCCTGTCAAGAACTATGAATGACAAACTTGGCGATCTCATAAGGATAATGAATGACCAAATTGGTGGTATCCAAAGGGCCATGAACGGTCTAGTTGGGTCCACATGGAACATGAATAAACAAATTGATGGTCTCATTAAGAGCATTCATGAATTAGTTCAAAATTTGGGAACACTGAATGGTGGTCGGTTGTAAGCACATCATGAGATACATCCTACAAAGTACGTTCACTTTATGGATGCTAACATATTGGGGAAAACCTCTACAAATCGTGGTAGCATAGTTACAGAGCTACAGAGTGGAAAAACAATCCCCAAAATAGGTGATGAACCTAACTACACAAAAAAAGAAAAAAAATGAGGTTGAAAATCTCGTTAGGATAAAATCTAATGTCGTCTGAACGAAAGTGGATTTCGATATGACAAAACCTATCTCGTCCAGATGGGATGCTGCTTTGTTTGGACCAAATCCTACTCGTTTGGACGGAATAGTTGGTGATAAAAATCCAACTTTTGATCGTTCTCAAAATGCTTCTATGATGTCTTTACCCTATTTTTCTCACGATATCAAGAAGAAAGGGCTCATGCAAGAGGTAGAGAATGAGTAAATTGTTAGAGATAAAAATGAGGATAACGAACTACGAGTCACGTATACGCCAAGGTCACCTTTCCCTCAAAGGTTGGCCAAACCGAATAAAAGCATTGTAAATAAAAAAGTGTTCGAAATGCTCCAACAAGTTAAGATTAATATTCCGCTACTCGACGCCATTAAGCAGATTCTGTCTTTTGCTAAATTCTTAAAAGATTTATATACAATAAAACATAATCTAAATGTCAAAGAACATGCATTCCTCACTGAGCAGTTGAGTAGGTTATTGAACAATACACTCCTACGAAGTATAAGGATCTAGGATGTCCCACGATTCCCATAGTGATTGGAGAATGTGAGATTGGCCAAGCATTGTTAGACCTTGGCATTAGTGAATCTTCATCCAACAAGGTTAGTGCTTCAAAAGGTTGATCGTTCTTTGAAGGTTCATAGGGGAGTGATAGAGGATGTACAAGTCCAAGTAGGACAATTTTATTTCCCTATAGACTTTAATACTTACATAGTTCCTGACGCATTGACATATATTCTGGTTATCTTAGGTAAACCATTTTTAGCTAAGCCTAATGGTGTTATAAACCATAGGAATGGTATGATAAAGCTTTCCTTTGGTAATATGAAAATCGAGATGAATGTGTTCGATTGTTATAAGAAACCAATTGATGAATTGAATGAGTTGGGAGAAGTAGATCAGGTTGGTATACTTAGCGGGAGTACTTTGAGTTAGTCAACTGATAGATGAAATTATCGACTGATTCAGTCAGACACTATTTTTAAAAAAATAGGACAAGTGTCCCACTTAGAGACACGTGCCACACTTCAATCTCCTCATAAGGGGGTCAGAACACTTAGGGTATATTCTGTAACATATATTACTCACATACATATGATTGAGAGAAAGATAAATATATATAAAGATAAGGGAATGTCGGGTTTTAGTTGCAACCAAGTGCATATGTATTGGATACAAGCTTTCTAGACATGTTTAGCAATGTTATCTTGCCAATTAGCATAAGTAGATTCTATACCTTGAGCTCACCTATGAAATTTCTCATTGAAATAAGTTTTTAAACCTTGAACGAACCCAATAATCGAGTTTTAACAAGGCTTCCGAAAGAATACACTACATTTATAATGAAATTTTGCGGCTTACTTCCAAGAAACAACTCTTCATGCTTAACTTTTGGCTTATAATGACAGTTTGGATTGTTAAATATGCATAAAGATTCGGTGTAAAAGATGCACAAATCAGTTCAATGATATAGTAAATCAGTTAGTTGATATAGTCGAGCAGTTCCAAGACTGCACAACATATGTTGTGTTTCAGTTGCTTATTTTTTTTCGAGACCCGAGAACAAGAAACTAGACAATACCCTACTAGACCAGCATCACTTGTAGAAGAAATCAAACTTAAAGCTTATGAAATCTTGTTAAAATCACTAAGTATAGGTTAGTTACGGGGGGCTACATAATCCCGATAATAATTAACGTATATTATGTGTGTGTTATTGTGTGTTTACGTGCAGGTTTGTGTGATATATGGATGTGCATTGGCATACTAATTTGGGTGCCTTACTTGCGAATAAGCATTTGTATGAGAATAAATATGTTGTCGTAATGATGAGATATATGGCGTGTTAGTATATGTGTGAGTTAGTAATATTTGTTGGGAAATGTAAGTCATCAATTTTGAAAAATGTGGCATTTTTGAGGTAAACATGTTGTTTTCATGAAAAAAAAAATTGGGCTTGGCAGGCTATCTTTTGAAAGACAAAAATTGGTGCATATGACACCTTGTACCGTAGTAGGGGACAGATCCTCATTTAAGTACCGTACTAGTCTCTCGTGGGACTCAGGGTGTGGAAGGGAACCTATATGTTCTTTATGCATAAAGTCTCAGGGTACATGTTTCCGAGTTGGTGTGAAGTATTTCCCAATATAATATTACACCCGGGATACGAGTTACTTAAGTATGTGTTATAAAATGTATGAAATTTTGTGGTGTTATGTGTTGTATCCGTCATCTACTTTAATTAACATAAGGAACATTATTCATTAACTAATCACATCTGCTTGTTTATCAACGGGCAGCTAAGGGAAAGGAAATCACAAACGCATGATGAATCAAAGGGAAGTAGAAGGCGAAACCACTCTCCATTGGAGCTCAAGTTGGGTTATCAACATGGTCGCTATGTAATTGTGTAATTAAGAACATGTTTGGTAAACTAATGAGTCTTGATTTTATAAAGTGGTTTCTATAATTGAAGGCTCACTCTTGCGAACTAAACTAATTGGTATATATATATGTATGCATTGTTGTTTAGTTCATCCATTTTACGTTACATATATGTAAAGTTTACAATGTGGATAATTTTAGGTTTCGGCCTTGTGTCAAATAAAAAATACTTTCAAAAATCTCATGTATCCAAAGTCTTTGGATTCCAAGGGCGTGACAATTTTTAAGAAAATAATTTTGTCAAATATCAACCAGAGCATGCCCTTTTACGTAAAAATGAATGGGAAAGATGATATTTTGATTGTTTGCTTGTATGTTGATGACTTGATCTTTACGGATAACAATCTAAGTTTGTTTGATGAGTTCAAAAAAGTAATGAGCCAAGAATTCGAAATGACTGATGTTGGTCTAATGTCATACTACCTTTGTATTGGAATGATACAAAGTAATAAAGGGATTTTTATTTCCCAAGAGGGGTATGCAACAAAAATTCTTAAAAAATTCAAGAGGGATAAGTGTAAACCTATAAACATGTCGATCGAGTGTAGAACAAAATAATCCAAGTTCAGGGAAGAAGAAAAGGTAGATCCGATATTTTTCAAGAGTCTAGTCGGAAACTTGAGATACTTGACTTGTATAAGGCTCGATATTCTTTTTGGAATCGGACTCATTAGTCGATGATTACTGTATAAACTTGTATAAATAAGAGTCGTAATTATGAATAATAACTGAATTTATTAGGCATCCGATGTACATTTTGCATTTTATTTCAATGTTATAGGTTTTGCGTGCATTTCAAGAAATCAGTATCCAGTAGGCTAAGATAACTACTGTTGGGATTTGTCGAGGATTTCACGACCATAGAAGTCATTCAGATGTTGAAATTCGAAGAACAAACGCATACAATTCGAGAAAATGCATAATTATTGAAGCAAAGCAAGTTGTCAAGACTCTTGCTTGTATCACACATACCCTAACCAAACCACTCTAACTAGTCCTAATCTTGGTTCAACTTTGCCTAACAAGAGAACTTAAGTCACATGTGAAAATTAGAAGATAATGATTAAAAGTTGGTAATTATAACCAACTTTGCACTTAACTTCACCCCTAACCTTCACACTACATCTAAAAAGCCTATCCTCTTTTTGTTGATTAGGTTTGGAATAATTATTAAAAGATGGTGATTATCACTAACTTTACACTCAACTAAGAAAGACCACCACAAGTCTTGAAGCATTTTGGAGGAGAACTCAATCGATAGTTTTTGTTCTTCCTCTTCTTCTTTTTCTCTCCTTCTCTCTACATTCAATTATTTTATTTTATTTTTCTTTTTATTGTTAGATTTGGTTGAAGAAGAAGAAGAAGAAGTGATCAGGTAGTATTATAATAGCATTTTGGGTGAAGAATTGTTGTCTACAAAAGTTGTAATTTTATTTACGAATCATTAAGGTTGTAAGTATTGCTTTCTTCCAAATTAAGTTGTTTAAATTTCATGTATAGTTGTTGTTTATATTAATTAGAATTTTTATCATAATTGTTGTTTAGATTAATTGCGATATTTATAGTTAAGTGCTTTACTTTTCATGCTCATATGTATAAGTTTAATAATATGTTATGCTAGTTTCTATCTTATCTAGGAGATGAAAATAGATTAGTCGAAACCCCTGAATACCCTAATTGATGATAACAATTTTTATAAATCTTAATCCGAAAAATTGAATTTGTCTAGAAAATCTAGGATTTTTCAAACCTATTGGAAGTAAATTTGAAATCATCTAAACGTGGTTATGGAGATTGATAACTTGTTGATGGCACACTAGGTAGAAGTAAACTGGATAATAAATATCAGTGATTTTCTAATCAAATTTAACCGGAACTCGACTTTAAGGGTAATTCGGGGCTGAAATTAACCTATCAAATTCCCCAACATAGGCAAGACTTTTATCATTATTATTATCGTTTTTATTTACTTATTCAAAAAAATTAGTGTAGCCAAAACCTCTCCCGAATCGGGAAAATCCACAAAACAATTAGGAGTAGTTTTAAAGTACTTCAACTATTAATTAAAAAAATGAATTTTGAAGATAGGATTGCACGATTCAGACCTCATTAGGATTTCAACTATGCATAGAAATCCTTGAAAGATTCTATACTCGTTATTCTTACATAGAAAACTACGACAGTACCTTAGTACACTTGCCATATAAAAATCTGCATGTTTTTTGTTTAGCCAGTCGATACATAGAAGCTACTTCAACATCACACATGAAGACCACAAAAATAATCCTCTGCTATATTAAAACTACAATTGATTTTGGATTACTTTATTCATATTCTCATGATTTCAAGTTAAGTAGATATAACGATAGTGATTGGGCCAGTGATATTGATGATCGAAAATGCACTAGTGGATTTTTTTTATACATGGGTGATGTCTTTCACTCGGAGTTCGAAGAAGCAACTAATAGTTTTACTTTCCACTTGTGAAGCCGAATATGTTGCAGCTACTTCTTGTATTTGGCTTGCTATTTGGCTAAGGAACTTGTTAAAAGAATTAAACATTCAACCAGACAAAGCGATGAAGATATTGTGGATAATAAGTCCGCCATATCACTAGCTAAAATTTTCGTATTTCATGATTGGAGCAAGCATTTTGATACACGCTATTACTAAATTCTGGAATGCATTGGAAGAAAAGAAGTACAAGTGAAGTACACTCGATCGCAAACCAAGTTGTGGATATTCTCACGAAGTTACTTACACATGTACACTTTCGAAGGTTGAGAACTTTGCTCGGTATAAGGAGATCAAGTTTAAGTGGGGAATATTAAAGAGTATACTTGATTTTATCCCAAATAATAATGGGTCAATAAGAATAGCTAATTGAGGTCATGTTTAATATTATATCTTAAGCCCATATAAAGAAAACTAAATGTAGAAGTCTCTAAGTCTATAAGCCTTCTAGAATATGCGCAGAAGTTGTCTTAAGGGCATATAAAAGCTCTCTAGAAGTTGCTAGTTGTTTATTGTAATCAAATATATAACTAGATCTTTCCACAAACACCTATAAATAGGTGTGATATAAACTCATTTTATCAAGTCAAAAAATTTTCGATAATTATAATAAAAAAAATTTCTCTCTCT
Organism: Embelia ribes; assembly: GCA_001753735.1. Taxonomy (NCBI): domain Eukaryota; kingdom Viridiplantae; phylum Streptophyta; class Magnoliopsida; order Ericales; family Primulaceae; genus Embelia; species Embelia ribes. The sequence goes on along the minus strand of MKEJ01050072.1, from coordinate 12,971 downwards.
AAATTTTACTATATTCTTCCACTTAAATATATAGCCTACTCATAAAATTCTCATCCTCCAAATACTATTAGCCAAATATTTGCAACAGTTTTCAAAAATTTATCTGGTACACGTAGGTTTGTAATTGTGGTCGGATGGTAGTGGCAAATCTAAGATTTTTGGGTAGGGAGCTAGCTCCACTTGAGTTAACGGATCTTAAATTTTTAATTTTCCTATAGATATTATGAAAAAATTACAGAGGTCGAAGGAGGTCGTGGTTCTTCCCCACCCCATCTCGGTCCAGGTGGAGTCATAGTAGTCTGCCTACGACTAGAGGTTTTGAATATCATTCGACTAGGTGGAGTCATAGTAGGCTAACTTTCTATTCTTGTTAAGACATTTTAATTCTGTAGCTGTGTAGCTGGATTTAGTTATTTAAATTGTTATTTGATTTTGAGATATTGGTTAATAACGAGACTGATCTTGATCCAGAGATGGAAACTTTTGAGTTGTTAAGATATCTGTTGATTTGTTTATTCATGGAAATTTGAGTTTCATTTCCTCAATTTATGGGATGTGGCTGAATGTATGTGATATATGTTGTAAGAATGATTTAATAGTATTGTTACAAATTTTAATTCTTTAATGATAATATTAATGGGCATTATGTTTTGAACGATAGAACAAAATATAAACATTTATCAAATAGAAAAATTCATTTATAATAATGAAAAATAAGTTATATGAGAGTACTCCCTCCATCCATAATAATAGATAAATTTTCATTTCTTGGACATCCAACAAAATTTAGTATTTCTTATTTTAGTAAATTCAATTAATGCACAATTAAATGAATTGATATTTGTATTCTTCGTATAATTATTAAGGATAAGAATAAAACAAAAAAATTATAGTTTATATTTGATCATATGTAATTAATTCAAATTTTGAATTATTATTATTTTTTATTTAAAATTTATATTATTTAACCGTGTTAATTATTTGTTGAGGAAACAATTACTAATTATGTAGTCACACCCATTACGAATCGAAAATAACTTATCACTCTGGCGTCGTAAAAGTAGATGGCCAACCGTATTTAATTAGGGTTAGTTTCTCTCTCTTCCAAATCCTTCCACAAGAGATTCGAGCAAATTGATGGCAAATCTTTCTATCATTGCTTATTGGAGCTTTTTCTACTGATGGGATAATTGTTTCTTATAATTACGTAATTGATACATCATTTTCTATAATTATTGATATGGTATATCTAATATAATTCGATATATCATATGGCGAATTATTCAAAAAAAATTAAATATTTCGTAAATTCTTATGGTGAGTTGTATAATTTTTATGTTATAATTTGTCAACATATATAACGAATTAGTGATAATATTTTAATACAATTCGCCAAATTATATGACGAATTAGTCTTTATCTGTGTTAGTGGTATTTGTTTAGAGCATTCAGTTCGCCAAGGCAATTGATGAATTGTATTGTAATTTTCTCACTAATTTGCCATATAATTTGGCGAATTGTATTAAAATATTATTACTAATTTGGCATATGTATTAGCAAATTATAACTCAAAAAAGTTAAGTAATTCGCCATTAAAGTTGGCAAAATATTTAAATTTTTTTAAAGAATTCACCATATGATATGACAAATTATACTAGGTATACCTATATATAATTATGGGGAATGGTGTACCAATTACGTAAGTATGGAAAATAACTGTCCCATCACTGTAAAAAGCTCTTGCTTATTGCTTACAATTTTCCCTTTATGTTGCATTAAATGGTTTTATCTGGTTTTATGGCCCATAAACCCCACGACAACGACAACCATCCCAGAATACATTATACACAAAATTATTTCCTGCCAAATTTATTTGTAATTAAAAAAAACAATATTAGTACTTTCAAGTTTTTATTATAAATCATCCTCTGATGTCTATCGAATATTTTAATACGACCTACGTACTGTCCTTTCCCAAAATGGCTTAGTTTTCGGTGGTTGTGAACTCTGATAATTTAGTGCTAGTTTGCTCCATTATTGAAATCAGGTTTTCTATAAAATCTTGTTAGAGCATTCACATTGGGGATTTATTTTCCTTTAATTTTTAAAATGAGAAATATAACTGAGAAATCTTCTATCAATCTTTGTATTTTTAGATTTTTTTTTTAAATACTACGGTAACTTTCTCAAAGGAAAAATTTACCATTTAACATTTCTCTATTAAAATGATATTTTTTTTTACCAAAATAAATAAGCACACCAATCTATTAAGAAAATAATTTTTTTAGAATTTATTAATTTTATATATTAATTTTTCAGTTGTATATAAATAATTTTTTTAGAAAGACTGATTTGACTCATTTGTATTTTGTATGAAAAATAAATTTGAAATTAAATGAGAAAGACTGGTAAGAATAATCCTCTTTGTTATCTTGTTATCTATATAAAAGTTGTACTCTTTGTTATATTTGTTTTAATCGCGATATTTGTCCACACATTTGATTAACAAATGCCTCCATTAAGCTAGGATTTTAAATCAATAAAATTTACTATTATAAACATTATTAAATTATATACATATATATCAATTTAGTATAAAAAAATTATTAAAACTAAATTTATGATGTAATCACACACAGCCACAATATATACATATATATAATAGATATTATTAAAATTATATTTAAGAATCAAAATGTTTTTAAGAAATAAATAAATATTTTTATAAATTGATTCCTACTGATCTAAGATTTTTCATAAATTTTTTAAAATATTATCATAATAAGATTTTCATATAACTAAAATTAACCTAAATACATATTAATTTTTTATATAATATTATCATAGTAAATCATACTGCATCCAATCTTTTATAAAGTTATAAAAAATTGAAAAATAAAAAAAGAACTACAAGATAACATAAAAAAAAACTTATCAAAAAATTTTTTATATAATAATTAAAAATAATATGATATAAAAAAGTACATATTGCACACGCGAGTTGCAATCTCGTATCCATATAACATTTGTCACTTTTGTTTCTTGATTAATGTTTTAGTTTCAGCCGTTGCATGTAAGAAACATGGACGACTAATGTTGCAAAATATTGGGCCGAAACCAAACACACCCTTAGTTCAACTCTGCATCAACGACTAGGATAGTTTCTCTCTACCAAATCTTTGTGTTAGAGATTGGAGCAATTTATTGCAAATCGTTCATGCAATTTATTGCAAATTTATGATTTTTTTTTTTATTTTTGTGTTTATTTTGTTTAAAAGCAAGACCGCAAGTGATCGAATAGTTTTTAAGCCAAATTTATTTCCTTCCATGCCCTAAATTAAAAATTTTAAGCATAAATTCATCCAAATTTTTTCTTATGGCTAAAAAGAATTTAGCTATTTTGTTTTTTTCTTTCTTTACAGCTACTGTAAAACTCACCCTTATAATAGTTAAGGATTTCCCTCGAGGAGAGGGCTCACACGGATTTTTTTATAATTCTGGATTAGGTAAGGCCTAAGATTACGTAAATAGTGTATTATGTTCGTCATTAGTAATGGTGAACATTTCAAAATACTGTATATTGTTCGTCACTACTAATGGAGAATAATAATTATTTTTTTACAGTTCGCTATTAATAATGGTGAAAAATAAAATTTATTTTATTTTATTTTTTTACAAAAAATATTATTATTATTATTTTACAATTTATTATTTTTTTATTTTTTTATTTTTACAATTTGCCATTAGTAATGGAAAAAATTAATTTATAAATTTTTTTTCTCCTAGACTTACACACATGATGCCTTTTTTTTTTTTAATTTGATTTCTCATATGATAGACGAACCATTTTGATGCAGGAGTATTTTTCTTATTATAGGCAACTATTTTTTTTAATGTTGAAAACAAATTATTTAGTTAAATTATCAAGTATCTTTTCAGTTTTTTATATTTACTACTTGCAGGATGTTTAATGCTGCAGGATGTTTAATGCTTATTTTAGAGGGGGAAAAATTTTTAAAAATTAATTTTTGCCCTTAAAGAAAAAAAATTAATTTTTGACCGGAAGAAAAAAAATGCACATTCAAAGATGAATATTAATGCTCCAGCTAGAAGAAAAAATTAATGCTCAGTCTAGAGGGAAGAAAAAATTTTAAAAATTAATTTTAAAAAAACTACAAATTAATCTTTCCCAATTAATTAATGGTAAAAAAAAATGCAGCTGCAAGTAATTGGATCCGTGAAGAAGTCAAAGTCATTTCCCCATTTCTTTTTACTGTTAATGGCAGAGAGGCTGGATATATATATATATATATATATCCATATAGGCAGCAGCTAAAGCGAGGATCAATGATAGAGAAAGAATAAAATTCAGGGGAGTGAGGTGAAATAGTTTGGTGACCACCAGTGAGATATTAAATGTGCTTTTAATTGGGTTGCAGAAAAGCTAGAGAGAGAAAATAATAATAATAATTTTAATCATTACTATTGCGAATTATAAAAGAAATTATTTTTTGCCATTATCATTCATAAATTGTAAAAATAAAAAAAATAATAATAATGGTCGTCATTTCTAATGACGAACCATAAAAAACAAAGAATAAAATTACTTTTTGCCATTACTATTTGTGAACTGTAAAAAATAAAATGAAATTGTTCGCCACTACAAATGCTGAACATAATAAGGTGCACCGTATTAGTAATTTTTTCTGTTGATGCACTATTTATGTAATTTTGGGCCCCACCTAACTCAGAATTGCAAAAAACTGGGCTCACACTCTAAAAATTTAAAATCAAAGTATGATGTAAAATTTAAGCTATACAAACAGAATATTATAATAAAAAATTATCGTAATATTTTAATAAATATATATAAAAAATTTTATTTTTGAGATCTATATCTCATTATTGTTAGATAATTATAGTATCAGAGATCCATCAATATTTCTCCTCCTTATGGAGTATTAAATGGTTTTATCGCATCAACTCTTTTGTCATGTCCATACCAATATTTTAAAACTTGGATCGGTCATCGATTCGGTTAGGGTACTGGGTCACCAGATCAGTGGTCGAACAAATAGATCATTAGTTGAACCGCATGACCCAGTCTATATTAAAAAATTCATGATTTATACTTAAAAAAATTGTAAATAAATTAATTTTTTTTTTTTGACATTCAATACTAGTGAAGAAGTGCCTAGTGAGATATAACTGCTTCTATTTTCCTTTTCATTCTTTTTTTGTAACATTTTTTTACCGGACCAGGTTGCCGATTTTATGGTAAAACCGTCCGGGTCAAACCGGATCACACCGATTCATTGGCATTCCAATCCAATATTGTGCTCGGACTAGTTGGATGGCCGGTTCCCGGTTCGATCGGTTCGACTGACCGATCCAGTCTAAGTTTTAAAATATTGATCCATACTGACAACCATGTTAGAATATGGTATCCACTATATTATTTCCTGCCAAATTTATTCATAATTTTTTTTCTTTTTCTTTTAAACAAAAATACCAGCACTTTTAAGTTTTTTAAGATCATCCTATGATATATATAGAATATTTCGGGCAAGTGAAGGCTAAGGCTAACCCTACTATGCGGCCTTTTGTTATCTAACGGCTACGATTTAATACCTAAAAAATTAAAAAGTTAATAATTAATTTTTAGTATTAAATCACAACCGTTTGATGTACATCCAACGGCCAAAGGCCGTGCAGCAGGGACTGCTTCTTGCCACTGTGTAACAGCCCCCAGGGCCCCCCCTGCTTCTTGCCACTGCGCAGCAGTCTCCCAGGGCCCCTCCCTTCCCGAATATTTCAATATGACCTATATATTGTCCCTTCATGGAATGGCTATAAAGCTTGCAGTGGTTGTGAACTCTGAGAATTTACAACAAGTAGTTTGCTCCATTGCCGAAATGAGGTATTCAAGAAATGTCTATAAATTTGATCACTTTTGTTTCTTGAATATTTTTTGTTTTAGTTTAGGCGGTTGCACGCAAGAAACATGGATGACTAGTGTTGCAAAGTAGGGTGGTACAAAATAATCGAAATTCGAAATTCGATTCGGAATCGGACATAAACTAGTCCGAAAAAATTCAATCCAAAGTGGGATGTGCTTGATCCGGGACCGATCCATTAGGAGCCAAACTTTTAAGCTAAGCCTTGGATTATAATAAAATTATCCGGAATCAGACCGATTCGATCATAGGCTTGGACCGGTATCGACTTAAAATATTATATCTATAAATTTTTTTGTACAAATTTACAGACCTACAAACATATACATATATAAAAAAGAAACAATTTTACTTGTGTATATTTCCATTTAATTGAGACTTAATAAAATTTTGTTACTTTTTTGTTTGAGAATTTCACCTTATGTATACATTTTTTTTAATTCAGTTGTCCACTTTTACGATTTTCCACTAAAAATTTATTAATTTTATATTGGTTAAATCTCATACCATAATGCATCGTCTCATACATATTCGATTAAGTTTTAATATCAACGTGATCATCATCATCATGGTATTATCAATTAATTGAATTTCATAGAACTATCTAATTTGAGTGTATCAAAGTTTGTAATGTAATTAATATTTAGTATATCATAGTTCTTTTATGTTCCTAATAGTTTTGTTTTTTTCTTTAAAATAACAAAACTTATTGTTAAATTTAACAAGTAATGTATAGAATCTTGTTACCTAATATGCATTAAGCAAGGTTTTAAATATCGGTTGGGCTTCTATAACCGTTACGGTTGCAGTATAACGGTTTTGGAGTATAACGCTCGTAGCGTAACAATTGCGGATATCAGAGTTGCAAATTTTTTTCAACTCTGTTCGCCTTTTTGAAAGGGTGTAACGGTCGTATAACGGCCATAAAAGTCCGTAATAGCCGTTAAGGTGTCATAATGACTGAAATTGTGGTCGCCGCGGCGGTCTTATCTGCGAATTTAATTCTCAGCAATATAATGAGTGATTTTGGTTGCGGTGTCGGCCGAAACTATTACGTAAAGGTTGCGGCCGATTTTTTAAACCTTGGCATTGAGTAACATGATAAAATTGGTTATAGAACCAAGTCGATATGAATCATGTAATGCTCAAGGAATCGAGCATCGGACCGAACCAAATTTGATAAAGCCAGTTCCGATCTCAAAAATTAAGGATCGTTCCAAAATAGGAATGTCCTAGATCGGAGATAGAATCGATTCGATCTGGATCATGGACACCCTACTTGCAAAGTAGTGAGCTGAAACCAGACAGACCTTTAATATAACTCTGTGTCAACATTGTACCCGGAGTTAAGGTACATTATGTATATCTTCATTAGAAATACATACTCCAATAGTCAGTGGCGACTACTTACCAAAATGTTGAGCTGAAAGAGGTGGATCAAGAAGCGACCGACAATCCGTGAGGGTGACCACTGCATACTTGTGCCCGTTGCCATTGGATTGATACTTTATTGAATTGGCGGCTAAGAAAGCTGATGCGGATAAGACACTGCATAACTTGATCCCTTTGGACTGACAACCCTGAAAAACAATTTCCAAAATGTGATACTTTAGCTGCAATCCATATTTACTTGTTGAGTCTCGGTACATTTTAAAGGGACAAAGTTACTAGAGATATGACTTATATTCTACAAGTAATAAAATCACAACCATGGAGTTCAATGATGCAACATAAGTGTTTTACAAAAAAAGAATTTTTGTGGGTATTCTTCGAAGGAAAGATTGCATAAAAATCATTACTTGCACTTTATGATGTTGAAATGATTTAGGTTGTACTATGCTTCTAAATTTTGCCTCTTTTGTGTGAACAAGAAAGGGCATAATACTCAAACAATTTTTATTTACTTGTAAAATTTGAGAAGTATCATGTGAGCTCATTTGCCACCTCACCACTTGAGAGCACCTACTTCCCCTAACATCTTTGAACCCCAAATTAGTCAACCTCAATGAGTTGATCGAATAGCTCAAAGTGTCCAACCCATGTGCCCAAAGTGTCTTCTTAGTCTTCTTCCGAGGAATGAGGTCCTCAATTCCCAAACTAACCCCCACTTCTTTTCCTATTCCCATCTCCATCCCTTCGCCCTCACCTTTCCCCATCAAATCCCTCAACTCTCTGAGCAACCCAACCGCCGTGGTCCGGTCACACACCGCCGTGTGAAGCCTCAGTGCCAACACCCATTTATCTTTTCCCAAAGCGTATAAACTTACATAAAACATTTTCACACCGAGTTCGGAGTATCCGTCGGGGTTGGACCAATGTTTCTGGTCCAGCTCCCGTTCCAAAATCTCCTGCAAAGATGAGTGAGAGTTCTTATTTTCGGTATCGTTTACATGATTTTGAGTTGATGAGATGTCAAATATATCCACGTTGGGTTGATTGTTTGGGGGTGTGATGAATGAGTATGAGTTGGTGCTAGGGTTGTAGAGGAGCTTGGAGTTGAGGACAGGGTGGGCATTTTGGAGCTTTTGGAGGGCATTTTGGAGAAGTGTGATATTAGGGTCTTTATTAGACAATTGTAGTGCTAAGACAGTTATACCAGTGCCACTTTTAACTGCCCTGCACCAATTTTGCTCAGTGCTCCCCATTGGCCTGCCCTTAGTCTCAACCTCAGAAGCCATGAAATATGTATGTATGTGTGTACGTATGTATGTATATGTTTAGAGATAAAGTAGAAAGTGAGAGGGATATGCAATGTATCGGCTTCACATTGGAGATATTTAACGTAAGCTATGAAGGCCAAGTGATGCGCATTAATTATTTGGTTTTATTTTCTATAAAAGATTTCTACCTGCAAGCAAATTAACTATTTTAAAAAATATGGTAATTTTGTATTAAAATATAGTAATTTCCTTTATATAATGTAGTAATGTTATTAATTTTAATACTTCAATTGAAATAAATATTTCATTCAACAAATTATAATTTTTTTTTATAAGAAGTAATGTCATATAATATGTTAAATTTTTTAAAAAAGAATTGAATATAATATCGTTACTATATTATAGAAAGTAAACCACTATATTTGGACACAAAATTACTATATTTTTAAAATGACTTACTATTCTTGTAGGTACTAGACTTGTACTAAATTGGAGACCTAATTATTTATGTGAATAGTATAGTTTAGTTATTTTGAGTAGAAAAATGCACATCAATCCAAAAATTTTATTTGATTCTCTTTTTAACCGACATGATAAGGGGAATATTATGTGATTGGTTTTAGTTATATTGTATTAATAATTTGAATTAAAATTCTCTTTCCACGGAAGAAGGTAGGAAAATCGAATAAAATTTTTCTAAGTATGATAGCATTACTCTTTTGGGCAAGGGTTGGTGTAAAAACTCGAATGGCATTAAATTTGGGAGGTTGTCTGAATTAAAAAAAAAATAGAGTTAGTGTGAGAGGTAAAATATAGTTTACAAAAACAAAATTTTATAATAAAAAATTATAAAAATATTTTTATAATTATATATAAAAAATTATATTTATATAACCTGTTATTTATCGCCCAACCCGATTCCATTTTTTCCTTGGATTTAGACAAACCTCTCCCATTAAATTGAGGTTGGGATGATGGAGTTGTAGCACCCAACTAACTCCTGACATCTCGGTGATCAAGAAAGTGTGCCTTGGATTGAGACCCATTTTTTCAGATTTGATGCTCAGACCACATGCTTCAAAAGATTTTGGGTGTACGTATGTTTTTCTAATTTAGTTTTAAAATTTGTGATGTAACACAATTGTTTTTGAAAGGAGAAAAAGATATACACATTTTGTATTTAATTTGGTATTACAGCTTTGGTCGATGAAAATTGATTATTACCAAACGCAAAGCATTGATCTAATTTTGTAATATCTTAGAGACCGATGTGACTTTGTAAAGGGAGGAGTTAAGGAGACTATTTCGTCACCTTGAGGATTGCTTATGACACCACGAACGGATTGAATTGAAAAGAGAAATTAGACATCCCCAAAAGCATTTGCAACTTTATGAGTATTTAGAGTACGACGAGGCCATTCGTGATTCCAAGGATGAGCCTTTGGAGTGCGACAATTCTGATCAAGATTCTAAGAAAGAGACAAGAAACATGTAAAAACAAAAAGAAATACTCCCTCCATTCCAATTTTATGGTCCCATTTCTCCTTTATTTTGTTTCAAAATATAGTTTCATTTCTCTATTGGTAATTTAGTTGAAAAGTTAGTTTACTAAAATACCGCTATTAATTACATTTTTCCATTATTTTTGACATATAAAATGTATTATGCTTATTCAATATTTTTTTACAATATAATGTATTGACTAGGATAGACAAAGAATCATTCAAACATCTACACCATCTTCGATACATTTATACACTATAAAACCTTTGAACTCTATTAGAGTATACAAATAGTCATTCAAACCTTTTCACATTCTCCCTTATTTCCATTCTTGGAACTATTTACATTATCATGAGTTGTAGAAAATGAATACTAATATTAATTATGTGTATATTTGTAAACAATGAAAAATATTTTTAATTTCAACAACATTAATTGTAACTTTTTAATCTGTGTGAAAATAAGAAATGTGATTATTAAATTAGGACGGATGGAGTATTATTAAGGACACAGATTGTCTTTCCGAAGAATCACAAGTTGATCAAAACCTAGCTCCAATCTATGATGAATATGAAGATGACGACCATGTCAACACTGCATGCATGAAGGCACGAAAAAACTATGGAACATGTTAGTGTCGTCTTGGCAAATGATAATATGTGTACAGATCAATGCGATAAAAACATAGTGCCAAAGTTGGATGAAAACAATAAACATATTGACTCTATTGACTCTTAGAAACTTAATTTTGCGGGAGTTTCTTTATCACCAATGTTGATCTATTTTTGCTAGCCTTCTCAAGCAATTTTTCAAATAAGGTTTCAAGGTAATTGATTTCAATTTTTTTCTTTTAAGAAAATATGTTAGTATGAGGATTTATGAAGATAAATCATCACAATTCACACTTTTCTACTTGTTCCTCTTGTTACACACAAGAAAAGAGTGGTAATCATTCAAAAGTGTTTAAAATTTAAATTGCTTTTATGCTGATCGAAACTCTGGAATGAAAATTTTAACTCGAGCACTAGTTGGCGTGCATAGAAAGCGCATGAAAACCGAATTTATTCACAGTTTCAAAGTCAAACCAAAATGAAAATGAAAGTAACTAAATTTGAGATGTTTTGGATCAAATTTGGAGGAGTTTCTTGATTATTTGCCAATATTTTAATTTCTCATACCCGAACTTAAAATATAAATTTGTTAAATTTATGTGTCCATATAACTGCGCCAACAAAATATTGGAAAAAGATATGTTTGCATAGATATACAAAAGATTTATTTGTGATCAACTGCATTTTTTCAGATCAATTAGCAAGAATAAACAGGAGATAATTTTATGTGGAAACCATGAAAGAATACATTCATCCGACTTATACTAACAGCGGACATCATCTTCAATTTGGAGTCAATCAACTCGCCACATCTCGCTTATCCATTGGTCATTTTTAGATGTGGATGGTTTCTAAATGTATTACATTGATAACTATAATTAACATTTTTCATGCAACTGTTGAGATTTTATTAAAACCCAAGCTAATAATGAATTAAGTATTTTAATATTTAAAATTAAATCACTTAGGGAGAATATTATGAGTAATGTCTTATTGTCATTTATTAATGAATAAGTATGTGCCTATATTCTGTTTAGTTGATGATGTAGTGTGTGGTGTACAGTTTATACACAGAAGATGAATAATCGGTTCTTATCTAATATAAGTTTTATATTTACAATGTTAGATGAAAAGGACACATCATCAATATAATTGTAATAAATAATTTTGGCAGGTATGTCTTAACTATAAGGCATGATATAATTCCAACTCCTCATACTATTGCATTTTTGTATTTTAAACAGAACCGCGTTGAGGTTATTATTTTTCTATTGACTAGATAAACAAATGGTTATACATATATTTATATTCTTAATCCTGATATTATTATCTAGACATATTTGGATAGTGTTTGTCTTTGATTAATAAAATAGTAAAATTATTTATTAGTTAATAAACTCAGTGGGTTAGATGGTTATATTATTTATATGGTATTTATTATTAATTGAATGAATCCACATCCTAGTGATAGGATTGATGTTACCCTCTTAATAAAGGTTATAAATTTTAATTGCATCAAACCTTGCTGGTGAATTTTGTAATCTCACACATCAAATATGTTAAGCGAAAGTTCTTAAAAAAATTAATATGCTTATTAAATAAAATTATTAGTAATTTAATTTAATAAGTGGGTATATGTAATCTTAACATGAAAAAATTAATAAATATAAATAACATGAAGCTCCAAATGATTAATTGGGATATGAGAAGAGACTTCAATCATAATTATTTAATGGTACTAATTATGATTTATATAATAAATATTTATCATGGTTGAGAGATTACTCCTTATCTGTATATGATAATTTTTCCTATATTTTTCCATCGTCCCTGATGTAGCCTATATAAGCATTCTTCATTGGTCAAATAAGAGTGTTAGACAATTCTTGAGTTTTTTATTCATATGGGTTAGGTGGGCCCCAAAATTACGTAATCGGTCCACCTATTCACATAATTACATAGATGATGTATTTAATATGATTCGTCATATCGTATGGCGAATTACTTAAAATATTTTACATAATTTGCCAACTCTAATGACAAATTATTTAATTTTTCAAGGAACCAAATTACCAAGATAAATGGCAAATTAGTTAAAATTTTAAATCTACAATTCGCCATTATAGAAGGCGAATTACTTATATTTCAAAAAATATTTATTTTGTTTGAGAGAGAGGGAGATAGATTGTAATGTCCCGGAAATTTGAATGAATTTTTTACTTTAATGATATTATTAATTT
>MKEJ01050063.1:0-10753 GCA_001753735.1 Embelia ribes | reverse complement strand
CGGTCTGGTGGTACTCCAAGGTCCAACCTACACCTGTACTATCAGGCACTGCTAGCAGAATTCTCAAGTACCTTAGACTGAGGACGTGAATGTGGCTCCTAACTTTGAAGGCTCAGGACAACCCTATCTTAGCCTAGTAGTGAATCCTAACCCTCAGTGCCCAAGGCAGTCTAAACCTTGAGCTCTGATACCAACCCGTCACACCCCTATTTCCGGGTGCTTGGAAATGAGGGCGTGACATATAGTATGGGTGAGATGTCATAAATATGTGTTGTCATTTCATTTCGGTTCTCTTTGGTTTCTTTTGTTCACTTGTATCAGTTCATGTCCCTAGGGTTCCTTGTGGATTTCACAGTGTGGCAACTTACCTAGAAAGGAAGCTAAATATCCAAAAATATTTGACGTACGAACCACCCAGGTAGGTGAAATTAAGCTGAGAAGTCTCAAACCCCTTTTTTCCCCACTCACTACACTCTCACTCTAACTCTCCCTTTTGGCAGAAATAATGGGGAAAAGGTGTCAAAAGGTTTTTTAAAAGTTAAAAAGAAGTGGGGTCTATGCTATCTTTCACATCTTATGACTTTGAGTCGCCTATCAGTCGACTGTCCAATAGTTGACCACCAATTGGACACCCTCCGGATACAGAGAAGATACTTGGAAATTTTTCAAGTTTTTGGTCAAAGTCACAAACCTTGGAACCATATTTCCGTCGGCTTGTCCTGTGGCTCAGACCATCTAACGCTCTATTTCCTGCCAATTAACAAAGACTTTCAACCTTTACTTTATACATATATCAAATATATATATAGCATTCTAACACCTCCACGTTTGTGACACATCTATATCTAATACAACATATAATATCAACACTCAAAGCGAACAAAAAAATTATTTTGAAATTTCTGGGATGTTACATCCTCCCCACGTTTGGACATTTCTTCCCTGAAATTTGCACAAGCTGCCTAGGAATAAAACATGTTTGGACATTATCTTGAAACTTTACATGCATGTCAATCTCACTCTCCCATGTCATAACTTTCGACAACCCAATATTCTACAACACCTTCACTAGGAGAATTGATCTTCGCCTCAAATTTGATCTTTCACGTCCAATATCCGAATTGGTTTAACCTCAAAGTACTCATCTTCTTTGATATGCAAAATGTTGAAGTTAATCACATATGATGAATCTCGAATATACTTTCGCAACATCAACACATAGAACATACGATATACACTCAACAACTGCGACAACAACCCAAGCTGATACACTAGTTCACCAACGGCTTTTAGAATCAAGAAAGGACCAACATATCTTGGTTATTGTTTACCTTTCTTGCAAAATCTTATTAGTCCCTTCTTCGGAGACACTTTCCAAAATACGTGTTAATCTACTTCAAATGAAAAATGACGTCTTCGTATATCAGTAACAAGTAAAAACAACAAAATCATATTAAAAAATATGATCAGTAATAGGAAACTCACACTTTCGACACATAATACCAATACGATGCACATTTTCCCTTGAAGTATCGACATAAATAGGAGCCCTCAACTCCTTAATAGACAATTTCAACATATGTGCGAAACGTGCAAAAATGAATGAACAAGTGGCACCTGTGTTAAACAATAAATATGCTCAAGTAGAAAGAAAGTATAGTATACCTTGTACTACTGAAGGCTTTGTCACGTCTGGTGCCTGCGACATTGCAAAAGCACAAGCCTGTGATATCTATCCCTACTGAAATCCACTATGAGCACCACCACTACTCCCACCAAAGCAGGACGGTCCTGCACTCTGAGTAGAAGACAAAGAAGATGGAGGAATGTACGATATCCTCGAGCTAGAAAAAGCAGCTGAAGAAGAAGAAGGTCCGTTAGAACTACTAAGAGCTGCAAAACCCTCGGGACACTGAAGTTATATGTGCCTCCAGAGACCACACTTCCTACACACCACCATCGGACACCTAGACTGTGTATGTCTCTCCACAACACAGAGGCTACATATAACATGCAAAGAACAATCTCGAGAGAGGTGACCCTATTGGCCACAACGAAAATACTCTGAACTCTGTACAGTCGGGCTAGAAGAAGTAGAACGGGTAGGCTAAGAATGCCCACCATGATAAGGAGTAAGAAAAGAATCATGGGATCTCTTCCGACTACCACCCCCACCAAAACCTGAACTATACCCACCATCAATACTCACACCCCCTTCGCCACCACCTCGACTCTCTGAAGGAACGCCTATACTATGTGCAAACTTTGAAATAGATGATTGGCCCAAAGGCCGAAGAGGACAAGCATCAACAATTTGTTATCGCTTTAATAAACTTTCCTCCACTTTCATAGCCGTACTGACACTATCCTTATATGTCTGATAGAACCCTAAAACCATGATAGACTTAATCGTATGGCATAAGCTACTCTTAAACTTATGCACATGATACTCCTCCATAGCGACAAGCTCCGGTGCACAGCAAGAAAGTCTAGTAAATGCCCTTTGATATTGATGCATCATTGATGTCTTCTAAACTAAGTTCTCAAACTCAATCCTTTTTCTCTCTTGAAGAGTCCCGGGAAAGAACTTATTAAGGAACAAATGCCAAAAAGCGTCCCCGGTCATACCATCTTGGCCAAACACTTCTTAGTAGCCCTTTCACCACTCGCCTACTTCTCCTCGTAAGTAGAATAGTGTAATTGCCATCCACAAGTCATTATCCTGCATCTGGAATGATTTAAAAATCTGCTCCACTTTGGTCAACGAATTCTCTGCCATAATTGTCTCCTCATCTCCTCTAAACATTGGAGGATCTATTCTTCAAAATTGCAATTGAGCCACCGAGGCTCGTGTTTCTCCACTCGATCCACTCTCCCCATATGTTTTCTGCACTAAGTTCTGGAATACTTCTTCCATATAGTGTAACATGTTGGAAGAGTCTATCGAAAATCCCCCAATATTCTCACCACCCGGTTGCGGAACGAAATTAGCTTTCACTCCCGGTTGAGCTTGTGTTGGATCTCGGGAAATAGTATTAGGAACCTCCTTCTCATTTTCCTCCAAGCTCACTTCAACCTAATCTTCCAAATCTGGAATGTTTTCAGCCATCCGTATCTCGACTTCATGAGACCGAGTTAGAATAGCTTCTATGTCATCAATACATCAACTACCCATCCTACTAGCACAACAACTTTGACGTGCACTACTATAGCCTCGCCTACCACTACCGCACGTCATTACAATCTTCACACATCATAGACAATAACAATGTAAAACATAAGTTCAAGTTTACATGAAAACTTTACACAATTTCTCACATTACTCATGCCATATACCAACAAACACACTACTAGTACACAACATTACAACTAACAAACAAACTCACAACTACAATCTTGACCCCATCACAGACTTTACCGAAAGCCACCGAAGTTTATATAGCCCAATTAATCTCTCATATCAACCTGTTATGCCCCGAATCCCAGAGACTAGGAGAGGTGATATATTTTTCCTTTTTAAAGAAAAGGAAAAGAAAAATATAATTTTTAAGAAAGAAAAAAAATGGAAAACACAATAAACTGCCACTTTTGCCAACATACATTTACACCATTCATATCAGAGTGGGCATAAAAGTAAATATACATATAACTTACCAATGTATATAATAATAACGACAATACGAATAAAAGTAAATATCTTGTTTACAATATAATAGCAAGTGAAATGCTTGTCAATGTATAACATATTACATTATGTTCTAACCCGAACATATCTAACCACTTAAAGCTACAACAAGTGATAATATGCAAAATAAAGTACAACATCTAATACAAGAACAACAACTAGGCCTCGAAGAATAACTACAACAAGAATGAGGCCAAACAAAAATACGTCAAAAATAAGGCTATAATCCTCAAAAGCATTTACAACAATGCACGTCTGAGAAACTCTTACGGATGGCCCTCACCAGTCTCAGCATCTACAATACATTAGATACAAAGATATGCAAAAAGAAGAATGTAAAAGTTAGA
Organism: Embelia ribes; assembly: GCA_001753735.1. Taxonomy (NCBI): domain Eukaryota; kingdom Viridiplantae; phylum Streptophyta; class Magnoliopsida; order Ericales; family Primulaceae; genus Embelia; species Embelia ribes. The sequence continues at coordinate 6,721 of MKEJ01050063.1, read as the reverse complement.
TTCCTAAATAATACAATAAACTAGATGCTATGTGATGCAACAAATGTGAAAAATTAATCTAACAAAAATATATTGCAATATAATGTGCACACACATACATATACACCATATGAGATCAACACACCCACAATGACATTAAACAAAGATGGGACAAGTATGTTATCACTTTTAAAACAAAGGAACTATTTTGTAGACCCTTGCATTGATCCGTCACCAACCGCGATGCAATCAAGCCTTCAATAATCCATCATTAGTAGTGATACAAATATTAGTGCTCTATGCGTAGGTTTTCTGATTTTTACGTTAAGGCATTGAGCCTTCTCTTTAAAATTTCATTCCAACATACACAAATGTTTGACATTTTGTCCCGAAAAGAACATAAAAGAACCCAACCCCTTTATGACTGCAATGCAACATTTTAATTTCATTCTTGAAATTGTTTCAAAGATTGTATATCAAACAACACCAATAAGTCACATCAAAGCTTCGCATTTAAACATCACATTTAAATTCATTTCAATTCTAATTTTGTCCAAAAACATCACTTTTCAATAATCAAAAAAGAATTTCACTTCTATGTTCATAAATGTGGCATATATGCATAATTACGACAAGTTACATTACTTATGCATGCTTGAAATCAAAGCATTGAAAGTATAACAAAAGAAATTAACATAACAAGTATAAACCAAACATAATCCAAAACACGTTACCACATTGAAGCACACACACAGAATCAGGCTTATGTTGTTATTCTATAGTTTGCACGTACCTTAAAAGTCTCAGAAATACTTCCAAACAATCGTTCAAAGTCAACCCAACAAACTAACCTTGAAACTTATCCAAAAATTCTAGCAATCAACCTCGAATCGAATCCAACCTCTATGTAAAATAGAGGATTTGATTGTTTAGTATACTTAGCATTGATTCCCAAAAGCAATTAATCAAATTGGGATCAAACAAATAAAAACAATATAAGAAAGGTTGGACCGGTCAGCAACAGGACTAAGGAAACTTGGATTGGTCCCTATTTTCCTTTAACCGGTCCAAGGTTTGCACAATTTTTCTTGACAAAAACAGAATACTTTATAGAGTAGTCCACAAACTCCTAGATTGGTCTGGGCTTCCCCAATCTAATTTTTTTCAAAAACAACCTCATTTGCAATTGTAGAAATTCAAAAAAAATCTAGTTCAAAGTTACAATGAAGTACAACAATTCTCGTACCTCAAAAACAAAAAATAAGGCCTAACAATTTCATACCTCAAAAAATGAAAAACAAGGACCGGGATTCTCACGAGATCAAACACCAGACCGACCTCCACTTCACCACGTAATTTGATCTAACAAATGAGTTCGGATCATCATGAACCTATAGACAAAAATAATCACCATGACATAATGAATAAAATAGACAATTTTATTTCAATGTACCATAAAGGCACGGAAATTACGATAACATGAACAAACGAGACACAAAACAAAACTTACCTTAAATTGAAACTTTCGCAATAAGGACGCCAAATATGTAAAAATATTTTACAAACGATCAAATGAGCTAGATGAAATAAGGCTCGAAAGTTGGAACTGACACTTACCACACCTCACACACTCTCTCACTCACCTCACACACACACTTGCCCAATCAACAAAGGTAGGAAAGAAAAAGAAAAAGAAGACTTGAGCCTTATATATATGTCACATTACCCCACTTGTACACACACAACACATATACTACACACATACATATATTATACAACATTAAATCAAAATGCAACATATAATTAACATCAATTAAATAAATAAAAATATTATTTATTTAAAGCAAAAATTTTACTCGGAATTTTCGAAACATTACATCCTTTATACGTTAGGACATTTCATCCCCAACATTTGCATGCAATGCACATAAATAAAACACTTACCGGAATTCTCAAAGAGTTCCGAAAACTTCACTCACATTTCAACCTTACGTTCCCATGTCATCTCTTCTAACGAACCACTCTTCCACAACACTTTGACTAGGCAAATTGTCTTCTACTGTAACACTTGATCCTCCATGTCTAATATCCAAATCGGTCGTACCATATACAAAACTTCTTCTTTGACATGCAAGTCTTCGAAGTCAATCACATGCGACAGATCTCGAATGTACTTCCACAACATCAATACATGGAATACAGGAAATACATTAGATAACTATGGTAGCAACACAAGCCGATAAGCCATGTCCCATATTGCTTTTAGAATCAAGAAAGACCCACATATCTCAGCAAAAGTTTACCCTTTTAACCAAACCGCATTATCCCCATTTTTGGAGACACTTTCAAGAATAAATGTTTGCCAACTTCAAATGATAATGGATGCTTCTGTACATCCATATAACTCATAAAATGACTTCATACTGTATTTAACCTCTGTCTAATCAATAGAATATTCCATGTCGTCTCTTATTCCAACTCTAGCCCTAATAATGTACCATCACTAATGCCAGCCCAACATATCAAAAAATAGCACAGATACCCATACAAAACATTAAACGAAGCCATTTCGATACCCGAATGATAATTGTTATTGTACATGAACTCTATCAAACTCACGTTCTCTTCCCAACCCTCGCTAAAGTTAAGGACACATGCCTGAAGCATGTCTTTGAGTGCATGAATTGTTCACTCAGACTAACTACATGTCTGAAAATGAAAGGTAGTACTCATCGCAAGAGTTGTTCCCAAAGCACTTTGGACACTTGACCAGAAATGTGAAACAAATCAATTATCATAATATGAAAGAATGGCTATAGAAGCCCAGTGTAAATGGATATTCTCATCGATATACTTTCGACACAACTCCTTAACTAAGTTTGTCATACTTATTGTAAGAAAATAGGTAGACTTCATAATGGACCTCCATCACCCATATAGCATCATAGCCCCATCTTGATCTCGAAAATTCTAGAATAAAGTCTATCGTAATCCATTCCCACCTCCATTTGGAATGGCCAACGGACGAGACAAACCAATATGACATTTATGCGCGGCCTTAACTTGTTGACAAGTAAGACAACGAGACACAGACTTTGCCATGTCTTTCTTTATACTGGGCCACCATAATTGATAAGAAATGTCATGGTATATCTTCATCCCACCCGGATGAACTACCAAATGAGAATGATGAGATTCCCAAAAAACCTAATCCCGTACAGAAACAGGCACATACAAACGACTTTGAAAATGCAATTCGCCATTGTCAAAAATGGTCCCCTGATCAAGACCATGATTACTAAGTACTCATACATGGTAAGTATCAGACTCGTCATCAATACTTTATTCCTCGATCATGTGAGTAATCAAAGTCTGATAGACTTCGATCGTAAATAATGATGGATTTCCTTTTGCCTCTACATACTCCAAACCAAACTCGTTCAATATACGCATCATCTCTCAATCGTCCACTGCCAAACATGAAAAGAACATCGAGTCTTATGACTCAATGCATCTGCTACTACATTAGCCTTGTCCGGATGATACTCGAGATCAAAGTTATACTAATCCAAGTACTCCATCAATCACCACTGATGCATATTCAAATCATATTGCATAAACACATACTTGAGCTATTTGTGATCAAAAAATACCTCAAACTTTTCACTGTAGAGGTAATGATGCCAACACTTCAATGTAAATATAATTGCATTAAGCTCTAAATCATACGTTAGATAGCTCTTCTTATGAACCTTCAATTATCTCGATGCACAAGGCACAACCGTCCCGAGTTGTATCAACACATTACCTATTCCCTCTTTGGACATATCATAGAACACAAAATAACCAAGCTTCACTCCAGAATAATCAGAATTGGAGCTAAAGTCAACAAATCCTTAAGTTAAAGAAAGGATTCCTTACACTGAGAATTATATTCAAATTTCATACCCTTACGTGTTAGTCTTATCACTAGGGACGCCAAATACTAAAAGTCCCGAACAAATCTGCAATAGGACCCCGCAAGACCTGAGAAACTACGGATTTCAAATACAAATTTTGCTCGTTCCCATTCTGTAACGGCCTCGATTTTGGAAGGATCTACCGCAGTACCACTGTTCAATACCACATGATTGAGAAAACCAATCTCACGCAACCAGAATTCACACTTCGAGAACTTAGCATACAACTTATGATCCCAAAGCGTCTAAGTGCTCTCAATATGCCTCCTAGTAGGTGAATAGCCCAAGATATCATCGATAAAAATAATGATGAAATGGTCAAGATATGGTTGAAATACATGGTTCATCAAATCCATGAATGTAGCCGGTGTATTCGTCAAACCAAACGGCATCATGAGAAACTCAATAAGCCTATAATGAGTATGAAAGGTAGTTTTTAGAATATCATCATTTCGAACACTCAACTGATGATAATCGAAACGCTAATCAATTTTGGAGAAGAAATGAGAACCCCACAATTAAATCATCAATATGAGACAAATGATACCAATTTTTCATTGTAATACGATTCAACTTCCGATAATCTATACATATTCGTATAGGGCCATCTTTCTTATGCATGAAGAATACAAGAACGCCCCATAGAAACTTACTTGGCATAGTGAAACCTCTTGACTTTAAATCATCAATCTATACCCGCAGCTCTTCTAACTCATCTGGAGGCAAATGATATGGCTCAATCGATATCAACTCAATCCCCAAAACCAAATCAATAGAGAACTTAACTTTCCTCACGAGAGGAAAGCTGCTCAAATCAATGAGGAACACATTAGGAAATTCACAAACTACAGGAAAAGAATCCAACCCCAACCTCACTTCATCTTAAATAGACACTCAAGCTAGCATACATGCTAAACTAGGCTAAGCTTTATGAGAATAAGGAAGAGAAGGCTATCACTCCCCTTGATAACACACCTCTATACCCAAAGCAATTTTCATTGATACCCACCTCCGCTCACAATTAATAATGGCATAAAGCATGAAAGTGAGAAAACCAATGATATCAAAATCCAACATACCAAAAATAACAAAATCATACAAAAAAATGATCGGCAATAGGCAAATCATACTTTCGACACACACTACTGATACGATAAACAATCTCCCTTGGAGTATCGACATAAATGGGAGTATTCAACTCCTTAATAGGCAATTGTAACATATGAGCGAAACGTGCAGAAATGAATGAATATGAGCCATCTATGTCAAACAATACATATGCCTAAGTAGAAAGAAATAATAGTATACCTCGTACTACCAAAGGCTCTGTCACATCTGGTGCCTACGGCATAGCAAAAACACGAACCTGATATATGTGGCCCTGTTGAAATCCACCATGAGCACCACCACCACTACCAACACCGCGGGAAGGTCCCACACCCTGGGCAGAAGATATATAAGGTAGAGGAATATACAACATCCTTGATCCAAAAGAAAGGAACCACTCAGAACCCCTCGGGGCACTGAAGTTGCATGTTCCCCCGGTCACTACATCTCCTACACACCACCATCGGACACCTAGACTGTGCATGTCCTTCCACACCACAGAGGCAACATATAGAAGTCAAATAACAATCTCGAGATAGGTGGCCCTACTGACCATAACAAAAATACCCCGAACTCTTCAGAGTACGTATAAAAATAAATATACATATATCCTGCCAATGTATTTAATAATAACAACGACAATACGAATAAAAGAAAACATCTTGTTTATAACATAATAGCAAGCGAAATGGTTGTCAATGTATAACATATTACATCCTATCTACTTAAGGCTCACAACAAGTGGTAATATGCAAAATAAAGTACAACATTTAATACTAGAGCAATAACTAGGCCTCGAAGAATAATAACAACAAGAATGAGGCTAAAAAAAATACTTCAAAAGTAATACTGTAATCTTCAAAAGCGTCTACATCAATGCATGTCTGAGCAACTCTCAAGGATATCCCCTACCAGTCTTAGCACCTGCAATACATTATATACACAAAGATATGCAAAAAGAAGGATGATGTGCGAGTTAGACTACTAAATAACACAACAAACTAAAAGCTATGTGATTCATCAAATGTGTAAAAGTAATCTAATAATAACATATTGCAATGCAATGTTGATAATGCAATGCAACATACCCACAATAACACTAAACAAAGATGGGACAAGTATATTATCACTTTTAAAACAAAGGAACTATTTCGTAGACCCTTGCATTGATCTGTCACTAGCCGTGACGTAATCAAGCCTTCAATAATCCGTCACCAGCCATAACGCAACTATTGGTGCTCTGTGCGCAGGTTTTCCGATTGTAACGTACCGAGCCTTCTCTTTAAAATTTCATTCCGGCATACAAAATGTTTAGCACTTGTTCCGAAAAGAACATAAAAGAACCCAACCCCTTTATGAATGCAATGCGACACTTTAATTTCATTCTTGAAATTGTTTTAAAGATTGTACATTAAACAACACCAACACGTCACATTTCCCACATCAAAGATTTGTCTTTAAATATCATATTTGTCGCACCCCCAAATCCCCAGCATTGGGACCCAGGGTTGCGATGCGAGAATCTACCACAAACCATACTAAAACTACTAACACCAAAATAATTTAAAGAAATTTTGACAGCATAACTGCATAAAATCTATAAAACTATCCATTTGCAGTACCTGTCAAATAGACAACCAGCAATCCCAAAAACAGCCCACAACCAGATATATATA
>MKEJ01050060.1:0-15333 GCA_001753735.1 Embelia ribes | reverse complement strand
CATGCTCATGATACCGTTGATTTCAGCAAGGTTATGATTTTTTTTCCATCAAGGTTTTGATTAATAGAGCAAGATGAAGAATGGTTTTGACCTAGTTTGGACTTTAGGTTTTCAAACTTTAGAACTCCAGTTACAGAATCAATCACGTTGTCCGGGTCACGGATTACGGGGCTTGACGGAATGAAAAAGAGGCATATGTGTCAAACAACACATGTGCCCAAGTAGAAAAAAAAATATAGTATACCTTGTACTACTGAAGGCTTTGTCACGTCTGGTGCCTGCGACATTGCAAAAGCACAAGCCTGTGATATCTATCCCTACTGAAATCCACTATGAGCACCACCACTACTCCCACCAAAGCAGGACGGTCCTGCACTCTGAGTAGAAGACAAAGAAGATGGAGGAATGTACGATATCCTCGAGCTAGAAAAAGCAGCTGAAGAAGAAGAAGGTCCGTTAGAACTACTAAGAGCTGCAAAACCCTCGGGACACTGAAGTTATATGTGCCTCCAGAGACCACACTTCCTACACACCACCATCGGACACCTAGACTGTGTATGTCTCTCCACAACACAGAGGCTACATATAACATGCAAAGAACAATCTCGAGAGAGGTGACCCTATTGGCCACAACGAAAATACTCTGAACTCTGTACAGTCGGGCTAGAAGAAGTAGAACGGGTAGGCAGAGATCACTCACTATGATAAGGAGTAAGAAAAGAATCATGGGATCTCTTCCGACTACCACCCCCACCAAAACCTGAACTATACCCACCATCAATACTCACACCCCCTTCGCCACCACCTCGACTCTCTGAAGGAACGCCTATACTATGTGCAAACTTTGAAATAGATGATTGGCCCAAAGGCCGAAGAGGACAAGCATCAACAATTTGTTATCGCTTTAATAAACTTTCCTCCACTTTCATAGCCGTACTGACACTATCCTTATATGTCTGATAGAACCCTAAAACCATGATAGACTTAATCGTATGGCATAAGCTACTCTTAAACTTATGCACATGATACTCCTCCATAGCGACAAGCTCCGGTGCACAGCAAGAAAGTCTAGTAAATGCCCTTTGATATTGATGCATCATTGATGTCTTCTAAACTAAGTTCTCAAACTCAATCCTTTTTCTCTCTTGAAGAGTCCCGGGAAAGAACTTATTAAGGAACAAATGCCAAAAAGCGTCCCCGGTCATACCATCTTGGCCAAACACTTCTTAGTAGCCCTTTCACCACTCGCCTACTTCTCCTCGTAAGTAGAATAGTGTAATTGCCATCCACAAGTCATTATCCTGCATCTGGAATGATTTAAAAATCTGCTCCACTTTGGTCAACGAATTCTCTGCCATAATTGTCTCCTCATCTCCTCTAAACATTGGAGGATCTATTCTTCAAAATTGCAATTGAGCCACCGAGGCTCGTGTTTCTCCACTCGATCCACTCTCCCCATATGTTTTCTGCACTAAGTTCTGGAATACTTCTTCCATATAGTGTAACATGTTGGAAGAGTCTATCGAAAATCCCCCAATATTCTCACCACCCGGTTGCGGAACGAAATTAGCTTTCACTCCCGGTTGAGCTTGTGTTGGATCTCGGGAAATAGTATTAGGAACCTCCTTCTCATTTTCCTCCAAGCTCACTTCAACCTAATCTTCCAAATCTGGAATGTTTTCAGCCATCCGTATCTCGACTTCATGAGACCGAGTTAGAATAGCTTCTATGTCATCAATACATCAACTACCCATCCTACTAGCACAACAACTTTGACGTGCACTACTATAGCCTCGCCTACCACTACCGCACGTCATTACAATCTTCACACATCATAGACAATAACAATGTAAAACATAAGTTCAAGTTTACATGAAAACTTTACACAATTTCTCACATTACTCATGCCATATACCAACAAACACACTACTAGTACACAACATTACAACTAACAAACAAACTCACAACTACAATCTTGACCCCATCACAGACTTTACCGAAAGCCACCGAAGTTTATATAGCCCAATTAATCTCTCATATCAACCTGTTATGCCCCGAATCCCAGAGACTAGGAGAGGTGATATATTTTTCCTTTTTAAAGAAAAGGAAAAGAAAAATATAATTTTTAAGAAAGAAAAAAAATGGAAAACACAATAAACTGCCACTTTTGCCAACATACATTTACACCATTCATATCAGAGTGGGCATAAAAGTAAATATACATATAACTTACCAATGTATATAATAATAACGACAATACGAATAAAAGTAAATATCTTGTTTACAATATAATAGCAAGTGAAATGCTTGTCAATGTATAACATATTACATTATGTTCTAACCCGAACATATCTAACCACTTAAAGCTACAACAAGTGATAATATGCAAAATAAAGTACAACATCTAATACAAGAACAACAACTAGGCCTCGAAGAATAACTACAACAAGAATGAGGCCAAACAAAAATACGTCAAAAATAAGGCTATAATCCTCAAAAGCATTTACAACAATGCACGTCTGAGAAACTCTTACGGATGGCCCTCACCAGTCTCAGCATCTACAATACATTAGATACAAAGATATGCAAAAAGAAGAATGTAAAAGTTAGATTCCTAAATAATACAATAAACTAGATGCTATGTGATGCAACAAATGTGAAAAATTAATCTAACAAAAATATATTGCAATATAATGTGCACACACATACATATACACCATATGAGATCAACACACCCACAATGACATTAAACAAAGATGGGACAAGTATGTTATCACTTTTAAAACAAAGGAACTATTTTGTAGACCCTTGCATTGATCCGTCACCAACCGCGATGCAATCAAGCCTTCAATAATCCATCATTAGTAGTGATACAAATATTAGTGCTCTATGCGTAGGTTTTCTGATTTTTACGTTAAGGCATTGAGCCTTCTCTTTAAAATTTCATTCCAACATACACAAATGTTTGACATTTTGTCCCGAAAAGAACATAAAAGAACCCAACCCCTTTATGACTGCAATGCAACATTTTAATTTCATTCTTGAAATTGTTTCAAAGATTGTATATCAAACAACACCAATAAGTCACATCAAAGCTTCGCATTTAAACATCACATTTAAATTCATTTCAATTCTAATTTTGTCCAAAAACATCACTTTTCAATAATCAAAAAAGAATTTCACTTCTATGTTCATAAATGTGGCATATATGCATAATTACGACAAGTTACATTACTTATGCATGCTTGAAATCAAAGCATTGAAAGTATAACAAAAGAAATTAACATAACAAGTATAAACCAAACATAATCCAAAACACGTTACCACATTGAAGCACACACACAGAATCAGGCTTATGTTGTTATTCTATAGTTTGCACGTACCTTAAAAGTCTCAGAAATACTTCCAAACAATCGTTCAAAGTCAACCCAACAAACTAACCTTGAAACTTATCCAAAAATTCTAGCAATCAACCTCGAATCGAATCCAACCTCTATGTAAAATAGAGGATTTGATTGTTTAGTATACTTAGCATTGATTCCCAAAAGCAATTAATCAAATTGGGATCAAACAAATAAAAACAATATAAGAAAGGTTGGACCGGTCAGCAACAGGACTAAGGAAACTTGGATTGGTCCCTATTTTCCTTTAACCGGTCCAAGGTTTGCACAATTTTTCTTGACAAAAACAGAATACTTTATAGAGTAGTCCACAAACTCCTAGATTGGTCTGGGCTTCCCCAATCTAATTTTTTTCAAAAACAACCTCATTTGCAATTGTAGAAATTCAAAAAAAATCTAGTTCAAAGTTACAATGAAGTACAACAATTCTCGTACCTCAAAAACAAAAAATAAGGCCTAACAATTTCATACCTCAAAAAATGAAAAACAAGGACCGGGATTCTCACGAGATCAAACACCAGACCGACCTCCACTTCACCACGTAATTTGATCTAACAAATGAGTTCGGATCATCATGAACCTATAGACAAAAATAATCACCATGACATAATGAATAAAATAGACAATTTTATTTCAATGTACCATAAAGGCACGGAAATTACGATAACATGAACAAACGAGACACAAAACAAAACTTACCTTAAATTGAAACTTTCGCAATAAGGACGCCAAATATGTAAAAATATTTTACAAACGATCAAATGAGCTAGATGAAATAAGGCTCGAAAGTTGGAACTGACACTTACCACACCTCACACACTCTCTCACTCACCTCACACACACACTTGCCCAATCAACAAAGGTAGGAAAGAAAAAGAAAAAGAAGACTTGAGCCTTATATATATGTCACATTACCCCACTTGTACACACACAACACATATACTACACACATACATATATTATACAACATTAAATCAAAATGCAACATATAATTAACATCAATTAAATAAATAAAAATATTATTTATTTAAAGCAAAAATTTTACTCGGAATTTTCGAAACATTACATCCTTTATACGTTAGGACATTTCATCCCCAACATTTGCATGCAATGCACATAAATAAAACACTTACCGGAATTCTCAAAGAGTTCCGAAAACTTCACTCACATTTCAACCTTACGTTCCCATGTCATCTCTTCTAACGAACCACTCTTCCACAACACTTTGACTAGGCAAATTGTCTTCTACTGTAACACTTGATCCTCCATGTCTAATATCCAAATCGGTCGTACCATATACAAAACTTCTTCTTTGACATGCAAGTCTTCGAAGTCAATCACATGCGACAGATCTCGAATGTACTTCCACAACATCAATACATGGAATACAGGAAATACATTAGATAACTATGGTAGCAACACAAGCCGATAAGCCATGTCCCATATTGCTTTTAGAATCAAGAAAGACCCACATATCTCAGCAAAAGTTTACCCTTTTAACCAAACCGCATTATCCCCATTTTTGGAGACACTTTCAAGAATAAATGTTTGCCAACTTCAAATGATAATGGATGCTTCTGTACATCCATATAACTCATAAAATGACTTCATACTGTATTTAACCTCTGTCTAATCAATAGAATATTCCATGTCGTCTCTTATTCCAACTCTAGCCCTAATAATGTACCATCACTAATGCCAGCCCAACATATCAAAAAATAGCACAGATACCCATACAAAACATTAAACGAAGCCATTTCGATACCCGAATGATAATTGTTATTGTACATGAACTCTATCAAACTCACGTTCTCTTCCCAACCCTCGCTAAAGTTAAGGACACATGCCTGAAGCATGTCTTTGAGTGCATGAATTGTTCACTCAGACTAACTACATGTCTGAAAATGAAAGGTAGTACTCATCGCAAGAGTTGTTCCCAAAGCACTTTGGACACTTGACCAGAAATGTGAAACAAATCAATTATCATAATATGAAAGAATGGCTATAGAAGCCCAGTGTAAATGGATATTCTCATCGATATACTTTCGACACAACTCCTTAACTAAGTTTGTCATACTTATTGTAAGAAAATAGGTAGACTTCATAATGGACCTCCATCACCCATATAGCATCATAGCCCCATCTTGATCTCGAAAATTCTAGAATAAAGTCTATCGTAATCCATTCCCACCTCCATTTGGAATGGCCAACGGACGAGACAAACCAATATGACATTTATGCGCGGCCTTAACTTGTTGACAAGTAAGACAACGAGACACAGACTTTGCCATGTCTTTCTTTATACTGGGCCACCATAATTGATAAGAAATGTCATGGTATATCTTCATCCCACCCGGATGAACTACCAAATGAGAATGATGAGATTCCCAAAAAACCTAATCCCGTACAGAAACAGGCACATACAAACGACTTTGAAAATGCAATTCGCCATTGTCAAAAATGGTCCCCTGATCAAGACCATGATTACTAAGTACTCATACATGGTAAGTATCAGACTCGTCATCAATACTTTATTCCTCGATCATGTGAGTAATCAAAGTCTGATAGACTTCGATCGTAAATAATGATGGATTTCCTTTTGCCTCTACATACTCCAAACCAAACTCGTTCAATATACGCATCATCTCTCAATCGTCCACTGCCAAACATGAAAAGAACATCGAGTCTTATGACTCAATGCATCTGCTACTACATTAGCCTTGTCCGGATGATACTCGAGATCAAAGTTATACTAATCCAAGTACTCCATCAATCACCACTGATGCATATTCAAATCATATTGCATAAACACATACTTGAGCTATTTGTGATCAAAAAATACCTCAAACTTTTCACTGTAGAGGTAATGATGCCAACACTTCAATGTAAATATAATTGCATTAAGCTCTAAATCATACGTTAGATAGCTCTTCTTATGAACCTTCAATTATCTCGATGCACAAGGCACAACCGTCCCGAGTTGTATCAACACATTACCTATTCCCTCTTTGGACATATCATAGAACACAAAATAACCAAGCTTCACTCCAGAATAATCAGAATTGGAGCTAAAGTCAACAAATCCTTAAGTTAAAGAAAGGATTCCTTACACTGAGAATTATATTCAAATTTCATACCCTTACGTGTTAGTCTTATCACTAGGGACGCCAAATACTAAAAGTCCCGAACAAATCTGCAATAGGACCCCGCAAGACCTGAGAAACTACGGATTTCAAATACAAATTTTGCTCGTTCCCATTCTGTAACGGCCTCGATTTTGGAAGGATCTACCGCAGTACCACTGTTCAATACCACATGATTGAGAAAACCAATCTCACGCAACCAGAATTCACACTTCGAGAACTTAGCATACAACTTATGATCCCAAAGCGTCTAAGTGCTCTCAATATGCCTCCTAGTAGGTGAATAGCCCAAGATATCATCGATAAAAATAATGATGAAATGGTCAAGATATGGTTGAAATACATGGTTCATCAAATCCATGAATGTAGCCGGTGTATTCGTCAAACCAAACGGCATCATGAGAAACTCAATAAGCCTATAATGAGTATGAAAGGTAGTTTTTAGAATATCATCATTTCGAACACTCAACTGATGATAATCGAAACGCTAATCAATTTTGGAGAAGAAATGAGAACCCCACAATTAAATCATCAATATGAGACAAATGATACCAATTTTTCATTGTAATACGATTCAACTTCCGATAATCTATACATATTCGTATAGGGCCATCTTTCTTATGCATGAAGAATACAAGAACGCCCCATAGAAACTTACTTGGCATAGTGAAACCTCTTGACTTTAAATCATCAATCTATACCCGCAGCTCTTCTAACTCATCTGGAGGCAAATGATATGGCTCAATCGATATCAACTCAATCCCCAAAACCAAATCAATAGAGAACTTAACTTTCCTCACGAGAGGAAAGCTGCTCAAATCAATGAGGAACACATTAGGAAATTCACAAACTACAGGAAAAGAATCCAACCCCAACCTCACTTCATCTTAAATAGACACTCAAGCTAGCATACATGCTAAACTAGGCTAAGCTTTATGAGAATAAGGAAGAGAAGGCTATCACTCCCCTTGATAACACACCTCTATACCCAAAGCAATTTTCATTGATACCCACCTCCGCTCACAATTAATAATGGCATAAAGCATGAAAGTGAGAAAACCAATGATATCAAAATCCAACATACCAAAAATAACAAAATCATACAAAAAAATGATCGGCAATAGGCAAATCATACTTTCGACACACACTACTGATACGATAAACAATCTCCCTTGGAGTATCGACATAAATGGGAGTATTCAACTCCTTAATAGGCAATTGTAACATATGAGCGAAACGTGCAGAAATGAATGAATATGAGCCATCTATGTCAAACAATACATATGCCTAAGTAGAAAGAAATAATAGTATACCTCGTACTACCAAAGGCTCTGTCACATCTGGTGCCTACGGCATAGCAAAAACACGAACCTGATATATGTGGCCCTGTTGAAATCCACCATGAGCACCACCACCACTACCAACACCGCGGGAAGGTCCCACACCCTGGGCAGAAGATATATAAGGTAGAGGAATATACAACATCCTTGATCCAAAAGAAAGGAACCACTCAGAACCCCTCGGGGCACTGAAGTTGCATGTTCCCCCGGTCACTACATCTCCTACACACCACCATCGGACACCTAGACTGTGCATGTCCTTCCACACCACAGAGGCAACATATAGAAGTCAAATAACAATCTCGAGATAGGTGGCCCTACTGACCATAACAAAAATACCCCGAACTCTTCAGAGTACGTATAAAAATAAATATACATATATCCTGCCAATGTATTTAATAATAACAACGACAATACGAATAAAAGAAAACATCTTGTTTATAACATAATAGCAAGCGAAATGGTTGTCAATGTATAACATATTACATCCTATCTACTTAAGGCTCACAACAAGTGGTAATATGCAAAATAAAGTACAACATTTAATACTAGAGCAATAACTAGGCCTCGAAGAATAATAACAACAAGAATGAGGCTAAAAAAAATACTTCAAAAGTAATACTGTAATCTTCAAAAGCGTCTACATCAATGCATGTCTGAGCAACTCTCAAGGATATCCCCTACCAGTCTTAGCACCTGCAATACATTATATACACAAAGATATGCAAAAAGAAGGATGATGTGCGAGTTAGACTACTAAATAACACAACAAACTAAAAGCTATGTGATTCATCAAATGTGTAAAAGTAATCTAATAATAACATATTGCAATGCAATGTTGATAATGCAATGCAACATACCCACAATAACACTAAACAAAGATGGGACAAGTATATTATCACTTTTAAAACAAAGGAACTATTTCGTAGACCCTTGCATTGATCTGTCACTAGCCGTGACGTAATCAAGCCTTCAATAATCCGTCACCAGCCATAACGCAACTATTGGTGCTCTGTGCGCAGGTTTTCCGATTGTAACGTACCGAGCCTTCTCTTTAAAATTTCATTCCGGCATACAAAATGTTTAGCACTTGTTCCGAAAAGAACATAAAAGAACCCAACCCCTTTATGAATGCAATGCAACATTTTAATTTCATTCTTGAAATTGTTTCAAAGATTGTATATCAAACAACACCAATAAGTCACATCAAAGCTTCGCATTTAAACATCACATTTAAATTCATTTCAATTCTAATTTTGTCCAAAAACATCACTTTTCAATAATCAAAAAAGAATTTCACTGCTATGTTCATAAATGTGGCATATATGCATAATTACGACAAGTTACATTACTTATGCATGCTTGAAATCAAAGCATTTAAGACTTAACGAAAGAAATTAACGTAACAAGTATAAACCAAACATAATCCAAAACACGTTACCACATTGAAGCACACACACAGAATCAGGCTTATGTTGTTATTCTATAGTTTGCACGTACCTTAAAAGTCTCAGAAATACTTCCAAACAATCGTTCAAAGTCAACCCAACAAACTAACCTTGAAACTTATCCAAAAATTCTAGCAATCAACCTCGAATCGAATCCAACCTCTATGTAAAATAGAGGATTTGATTGTTTAGTATACTTAGCATTGATTCCCGAAAGCAATGAATCAAATTGGGATCAAACAAATAAAAACAATATAAGAAAGGTTGGACCGGTCAGCAACAGGACTAAGGAAACTTGGATTGGTCCCTATTTTCCTTTAACCGGTCCAAGGTTTGCACAATTTTTCTTGACAAAAACAGAATACTTTATAGAGTAGTCCACAAACTCCTAGATTGGTCTGGGCTTCCCCAATCTAATTTTTTTCAAAAACAACCTCATTTGCAATTGTAGAAATTCAAAAAAAATCTAGTTCAAAGTTACAATGAAGTACAACAATTCTCGTACCTCAAAAACAAAAAATAAGGCCTAACAATTTCATACCTCAAAAAATGAAAAACAAGGCCGGGGATTCTCACGAGATCAAACACCAGACCGACCTCCACTTCACCACGTAATTTGATCTAACAAATGAGTTCGGATCATCATGAACCTATAGACAAAAATAATCACCATGACATAATGAATAAAATAGACAATTTTATTTCAATGTACCATAAAGGCACGGAAATTACGATAACATGAACAAACGAGACACAAAACAAAACTTACCTTAAATTGAAACTTTCGCAATAAGGACGCCAAATATGTAAAAATATTTTACAAACGATCAAATGAGCTAGATGAAATAAGGCTCGAAAGTTGGAACTGACACTTACCACACCTCACACACTCTCTCACTCACCTCACACACACACTTGCCCAATCAACAAAGGTAGGAAAGAAAAAGAAAAAGAAGACTTGAGCCTTATATATATGTCACATTACCCCACTTGTACACACACAACACATATACTACACACATACATATATTATACAACATTAAATCAAAATGCAACATATAATTAACATCAATTAAATAAATAAAAATATTATTTATTTAAAGCAAAAATTTTACTCGGAATTTTCGAAACATTACATCCTTTATACGTTAGGACATTTCATCCCCAACATTTGCATGCAATGCACATAAATAAAACACTTACCGGAATTCTCAAAGAGTTCCGAAAACTTCACTCACATTTCAACCTTACGTTCCCATGTCATCTCTTCTAACGAACCACTCTTCCACAACACTTTGACTAGGCAAATTGTCTTCTACTGTAACACTTGATCCTCCATGTCTAATATCCAAATCGGTCGTACCATATACAAAACTTCTTCTTTGACATGCAAGTCTTCGAAGTCAATCACATGCGACAGATCTCGAATGTACTTCCACAACATCAATACATGGAATACAGGAAATACATTAGATAACTATGGTAGCAACACAAGCCGATAAGCCATGTCCCATATTGCTTTTAGAATCAAGAAAGACCCACATATCTCAGCAAAAGTTTACCCTTTTAACCAAACCGCATTATCCCCATTTTTGGAGACACTTTCAAGAATAAATGTTTGCCAACTTCAAATGATAATGGATGCTTCTGTACATCCATATAACTCATAAAATGACTTCATACTGTATTTAACCTCTGTCTAATCAATAGAATATTCCATGTCGTCTCTTATTCCAACTCTAGCCCTAATAATGTACCATCACTAATGCCAGCCCAACATATCAAAAAATAGCACAGATACCCATACAAAACATTAAACGAAGCCATTTCGATACCCGAATGATAATTGTTATTGTACATGAACTCTATCAAACTCACGTTCTCTTCCCAACCCTCGCTAAAGTTAAGGACACATGCCTGAAGCATGTCTTTGAGTGCATGAATTGTTCACTCAGACTAACTACATGTCTGAAAATGAAAGGTAGTACTCATCGCAAGAGTTGTTCCCAAAGCACTTTGGACACTTGACCAGAAATGTGAAACAAATCAATTATCATAATATGAAAGAATGGCTATAGAAGCCCAGTGTAAATGGATATTCTCATCGATATACTTTCGACACAACTCCTTAACTAAGTTTGTCATACTTATTGTAAGAAAATAGGTAGACTTCATAATGGACCTCCATCACCCATATAGCATCATAGCCCCATCTTGATCTCGAAAATTCTAGAATAAAGTCTATCGTAATCCATTCCCACCTCCATTTGGAATGGCCAACGGACGAGACAAACCAATATGACATTTATGCGCGGCCTTAACTTGTTGACAAGTAAGACAACGAGACACAGACTTTGCCATGTCTTTCTTTATACTGGGCCACCATAATTGATAAGAAATGTCATGGTATATCTTCATCCCACCCGGATGAACTACCAAATGAGAATGATGAGATTCCCAAAAAACCTAATCCCGTACAGAAACAGGCACATACAAACGACTTTGAAAATGCAATTCGCCATTGTCAAAAATGGTCCCCTGATCAAGACCATGATTACTAAGTACTCATACATGGTAAGTATCAGACTCGTCATCAATACTTTATTCCTCGATCATGTGAGTAATCAAAGTCTGATAGACTTCGATCGTAAATAATGATGGATTTCCTTTTGCCTCTACATACTCCAAACCAAACTCGTTCAATATACGCATCATCTCTCAATCGTCCACTGCCAAACATGAAAAGAACATCGAGTCTTATGACTCAATGCATCTGCTACTACATTAGCCTTGTCCGGATGATACTCGAGATCAAAGTTATACTAATCCAAGTACTCCATCAATCACCACTGATGCATATTCAAATCATATTGCATAAACACATACTTGAGCTATTTGTGATCAAAAAATACCTCAAACTTTTCACTGTAGAGGTAATGATGCCAACACTTCAATGTAAATATAATTGCATTAAGCTCTAAATCATACGTTAGATAGCTCTTCTTATGAACCTTCAATTATCTCGATGCACAAGGCACAACCGTCCCGAGTTGTATCAACACATTACCTATTCCCTCTTTGGACATATCATAGAACACAAAATAACCAAGCTTCACTCCAGAATAATCAGAATTGGAGCTAAAGTCAACAAATCCTTAAGTTAAAGAAAGGATTCCTTACACTGAGAATTATATTCAAATTTCATACCCTTACGTGTTAGTCTTATCACTAGGGACGCCAAATACTAAAAGTCCCGAACAAATCTGCAATAGGACCCCGCAAGACCTGAGAAACTACGGATTTCAAATACAAATTTTGCTCGTTCCCATTCTGTAACGGCCTCGATTTTGGAAGGATCTACCGCAGTACCACTGTTCAATACCACATGATTGAGAAAACCAATCTCACGCAACCAGAATTCACACTTCGAGAACTTAGCATACAACTTATGATCCCAAAGCGTCTAAGTGCTCTCAATATGCCTCCTAGTAGGTGAATAGCCCAAGATATCATCGATAAAAATAATGATGAAATGGTCAAGATATGGTTGAAATACATGGTTCATCAAATCCATGAATGTAGCCGGTGTATTCGTCAAACCAAACGGCATCATGAGAAACTCAATAAGCCTATAATGAGTATGAAAGGTAGTTTTTAGAATATCATCATTTCGAACACTCAACTGATGATAATCGAAACGCTAATCAATTTTGGAGAAGAAATGAGAACCCCACAATTAAATCATCAATATGAGACAAATGATACCAATTTTTCATTGTAATACGATTCAACTTCCGATAATCTATACATATTCGTATAGGGCCATCTTTCTTATGCATGAAGAATACAAGAACGCCCCATAGAAACTTACTTGGCATAGTGAAACCTCTTGACTTTAAATCATCAATCTATACCCGCAGCTCTTCTAACTCATCTGGAGGCAAATGATATGGCTCAATCGATATCAACTCAATCCCCAAAACCAAATCAATAGAGAACTTAACTTTCCTCACGAGAGGAAAGCTGCTCAAATCAATGAGGAACACATTAGGAAATTCACAAACTACAGGAAAAGAATCCAACCCCAACCTCACTTCATCTTAAATAGACACTCAAGCTAGCATACATGCTAAACTAGGCTAAGCTTTATGAGAATAAGGAAGAGAAGGCTATCACTCCCCTTGATAACACACCTCTATACCCAAAGCAATTTTCATTGATACCCACCTCCGCTCACAATTAATAATGGCATAAAGCATGAAAGTGAGAAAACCAATGATATCAAAATCCAACATACCAAAAATAACAAAATCATACAAAAAAATGATCGGCAATAGGCAAATCATACTTTCGACACACACTACTGATACGATAAACAATCTCCCTTGGAGTATCGACATAAATGGGAGTATTCAACTCCTTAATAGGCAATTGTAACATATGAGCGAAACGTGCAGAAATGAATGAATATGAGCCATCTATGTCAAACAATACATATGCCTAAGTAGAAAGAAATAATAGTATACCTCGTACTACCAAAGGCTCTGTCACATCTGGTGCCTACGGCATAGCAAAAACACGAACCTGATATATGTGGCCCTGTTGAAATCCACCATGAGCACCACCACCACTACCAACACCGCGGGAAGGTCCCACACCCTGGGCAGAAGATATATAAGGTAGAGGAATATACAACATCCTTGATCCAAAAGAAAGGAACCACTCAGAACCCCTCGGGGCACTGAAGTTGCATGTTCCCCCGGTCACTACATCTCCTACACACCACCATCGGACACCTAGACTGTGCATGTCCTTCCACACCACAGAGGCAACATATAGAAGTCAAATAACAATCTCGAGATAGGTGGCCCTACTGACCATAACAAAAATACCCCGAACTCTTCAGAGTACGTATAAAAATAAATATACATATATCCTGCCAATGTATTTAATAATAACAACGACAATACGAATAAAAGAAAACATCTTGTTTATAACATAATAGCAAGCGAAATGGTTGTCAATGTATAACATATTACATCCTATCTACTTAAGGCTCACAACAAGTGGTAATATGCAAAATAAAGTACAACATTTAATACTAGAGCAATAACTAGGCCTCGAAGAATAATAACAACAAGAATGAGGCTAAAAAAAATACTTCAAAAGTAATACTGTAATCTTCAAAAGCGTCTACATCAATGCATGTCTGAGCAACTCTCAAGGATATCCCCTACCAGTCTTAGCACCTGCAATACATTATATACACAAAGATATGCAAAAAGAAGGATGATGTGCGAGTTAGACTACTAAATAACACAACAAACTAAAAGCTATGTGATTCATCAAATGTGTAAAAGTAATCTAATAATAACATATTGCAATGCAATGTTGATAATGCAATGCAACATACCCACAATAACACTAAACAAAGATGGGACAAGTATATTATCACTTTTAAAACAAAGGAACTATTTCGTAGACCCTTGCATTGATCTGTCACTAGCCGTGACGTAATCAAGCCTTCAATAATCCGTCACCAGCCATAACGCAACTATTGGTGCTCTGTGCGCAGGTTTTCCGATTGTAACGTACCGAGCCTTCTCTTTAAAATTTCATTCCGGCATACAAAATGTTTAGCACTTGTTCCGAAAAGAACATAAAAGAACCCAACCCCTTTATGAATGCAATGCGACACTTTAATTTCATTCTTGAAATTGTTTTAAAGATTGTACATTAAACAACACCAACACGTCACATTTCCCACATCAAAGATTTGTCTTTAAATATCATATTTGTCGCACCCCCAAATCCCCAGCATTGGGACCCAGGGTTGCGATGCGAGAATCTACCACAAACCATACTAAAACTACTAACACCAAAATAATTTAAAGAAATTTTGACAGCATAACTGCATAAAATCTATAAAACTATCCATTTGCAGTACCTGTCAAATAGACAACCAGCAATCCCAAAAACAGCCCACAACCAGATATATATA